>JXCR01140107.1:5627-27487 GCA_002079205.1 Phalaenopsis hybrid cultivar | reverse complement strand
CCCCCCTTTTGTACTATATTTTTGATCTAATATAACTGGAGCTGTATAATGCTCCTTCCCTCTATATATATATATATAAAATAGGGAAAAAAGAAGCTGCTCATGGATCTCTACATGGCTCCCCCCTATATCTAATATCTATTGAAAAAAGGAGCTGCTCATGGCTCTCTGCATGTTTGCTTAATAAGGATTACAAAAGAGGGAGGAAGAAAGTACCCCAACAAAAAAAATCCAAGTGTACCACAACCCCACACAAAAACAATACAGCTGGTGTAAGAGAAATAGGAGGAAAGAAAAAAAGAAAAGGCCAAAAAAACAATGGCCAACAGTCTAAGAAGGGACCCAAAGAATAAGAGTAAGAGATCTTCAGCAAAAAACAGCTATCTCTTGAGTGTGTTGTGGTCAGCTATTCTAAAATGGGGGAAATCTATGAGATCTCCATGCAGTAGAAACAGGAGTGGAGGAGGGGGGAGGCAGCAACAGAAATAATATTAAAGTTGAGACCATTTATAGCTAACTAGTGTGCAGTTTGTTGCCTTCCCTGTAGATAAAGGTAAAGTTAACACTAAGTTGGGAGGTGAGCATTTTGATCTGGTTTATCCAATATGAGTGATGCTAGGGAGGTAGTTCCTCAGAGTCCAGGAGTTTAATAACCACAGCAGAATCCACCTCTACCCATATGTGATTCCATCTAGTCTTTATAGCCAATTTTAATGCCCATTACACAACAATTAGTTCAGTCTCAATAGCATCAGAAGCCAAAACTGGGGTAGAGAAGTATAGTACACATTGGCCAAGGTGGTTTCTGAAAATTCCTCCCACACCAGCACCCATTGCAGTGAAGCTTCCATCTGTATTGATCTTAAAAATTTGAGGCATTGGAGGTTTCCAGAAAACCTTACAAATTTGAAGAGTTATACTCTCAGTGGGGTAGGAATTGGAGATATTGGGGAATCTTTTATGTTTTATCATCTTGTGTAGGTAAACTACATAGCTTCTGACCCCCTTGGCAGCATTAGATGGGATACCCTCAAATTTAGCATTGTTTCTAGACATCCAAATGAACCAGACCACTATGAAGGGAACAGGAGCATAGTTGAAAGCATGCCAGTTCTGCCAGCAGGTAGTGAGGTTGTCCCAGTTAAGATTAGTGACATTTAGATTCAGGTATTGAAGGAACTGATTCCAGACTTTCTGGGCAAAGCTGCATTCAAAGAAAATGTGAGGTTGTGATTCCTCCTTCTGTAAGCACAACCAACATCTAGAGGAGCCTCTCAATCCTTTGAGCTTGAGGATCTCGTCAGTTGACAGGAATTTTTGAAAGGTTCTCCAGCAGAAAAAAAACGTAGAGGGAGAAAGGAATTTATTCCAGACAATATCTCCCCAATTCACCTGCTCCCAGCAATAGAGTTTGGAAAAAACAGCTTTAATGAGACTTTGATTTGCATAAGCTTGCCAAATAGGTTTATCAAATTTGTTTTTGTCAAACTGTATGTTGGCAATTTGATTGACTGAGTGATCCTGAAGGATAGTAAGGAGCTTAGTGAGTGACCAATTATTACCCTCCCAGCAGTCAGCAACTTTGACGTGAGGATTGAGGACAGGAGAAGAAGGTGTCAGCCAGTCCTTAGGACACCAGTGATCAAGCCAGAAACTAATATCCCGTTTACCCAAGTCCCATATGAATAATTCTTTAGCAATGTGTCTGATTTTGAGCATACTAACCCAAATTTTAGAGTACCCCAATTTTCTAACAGCAAGAGAAGGGTGTTTATCTTTGCAGTATTTACCCCGCATGAATTTAGCCTACAAGGAGGATTGGGCTTTGAACTTGATCCATATCTTACACAGATTAACTTGAAGTAGATGGTTCAGGATTTTGAAGCCAATACCCCCACCCAGGAGAGGTTTAGCTGTCTTCTGCCAAGAAGCCCAATGCATTTGTTGTCTTTGTTCTGACCAAAAGAACCTGTTGAAAGCCCTCTCTATCTGAAGTTGAGTACTTTTCTTTAGATTGGTCATCTGGAGGATGTAGGAGGGAAAAGTTGTGAGTATACTCTTAAGCAAAGTGATTCTACCACCATTGGAGAGGAAGGATTGAGTCCAACCTAAGAGATAGGAAGTAATCTTATTGAGCACTTCATCAAATTGAATCTGTTTTGATCTGCCAGTAAGGAGGAGCACTCCAAGATATTTGATTAGGAGTTTAGTATTGGAGAAACCAGTATAATTTGAAGCTCACTGTTTACAATTGGGGGAAGATTTTTTATTGAATATCAGATGACACTTATCAGAACTGAAATTCATCCCTGAGTGTAATTGAAACATATGGAGGCTCTGAAAAACTTTCTTAACAGCATTCTTGTGAGCACTGGAGAAGACCATGATATCATCAGCATACAGTAGGTGAGAAATGACTATATTGGATTTGTGATGGTACCTAGAGTAGCTTTGGGTTAGAAGGGATTCATCCAAAATTCTAGACATATAGTCAATTGCAAGAATGAAAAAGGGTCTCCTTGCTTCAAGCCTCTTGTAGCAATGAAGGACCCGAAAGCTTGCCCATTGATAAGGATAGAGTGTTCATTATTAAGAAGCCATCTGTGAATAAGATTACAGAACTCAGGTTGAAAGCCTTTAGCTGACAGAATGTCCAGGATAAAGTCCCAATTGATGGTATCACACGCCTTCTTGATGTCCAGCTTGTAAATAAGATTTCCTCCTCTACAAGGCTTACCCAAATCTATGAGCAGTTCTTGGGCCAGGAAAGTGTTGTCAATAATGGACGTACCCTTGACATAAGACCATCGGGTCGGGAGTTCAAATCCCAGCCCCTTCGAGAAGATTCGAATAACACACAGACTGGAAGGGGGTCTGCCCCTCGATCAGTTCAATCTTTACGGGTTGATATGCGGTCTCTGACTGTTGATAGTAATAAAGATCTAATCATTTCTCTTAAAATATAAATAACAAAAATATTAATAGGTGATGAAAAAACCAACAAATAATGAATATTTTGTTCTTATGTCTTAGTGATAAAGAAAGAAACATTACTATTATTATATTTAATCTAAATGTTGTCACTATGAGCAAAATAAATATTTTTATAGCTTCATTCAACAGGAGAGCAAAATATCACATAAAATGGAGTGATATAATTAAGTCTCAAGAAGACAAAGTAGATCAATTTTATGACCTTGGATAAAATTCACGATAAGGAGAAAGATATTTCGTATTCAGTGCTTTTCTTTTATATATATTCAAGTTATCTTTAGTAAGTTTTTATTTCATTTTCAAACATTAAAAATACCAAAAAGAGTTTAAATTTCATTCCTGTGATAAAAACTATAGTTTAAGTATTTGTCTTTTTAAAGTAGAAAGTTTGGTCACTTTAATTATCGCATACTGTGAACAATCCCTATGGGTTCGATATTTGGGATTTAATCAAAAATTTCTATATTACTTGATAATGATACGTATACTTGCGTAGTATCCCAATATAAATTACGTTAAAAAGTTAAGTTCTTATTTTCTCCAGGATCAAGTTTATGGTACTGTTGTAAAGTAAGGAAAGATAAGTGAAAAATATAATCAAATACATTGTTATACGGTTGCATAGAAACAGTCGGGATCAAGTTTTTGGCGTCATCGTCGAGGACCGATTGAAAGCAAATTTCTATTTTAGAAAGTCTTTTTTAATCTTTAAGATTTATTGTAGGAATTATAGTCTTTTATTTATTTATAAAGCATTTTTGTGTGATTTATTTTATTTTATTTTATTGTTAGTGTATGCATAGTTCAGGTTCTGAAGGACTAGTGCCCTACGATTCTGAATTAAAAAGAACTGTTAAGTAATTCAGAAAAAACAAAAAAAATTCAAAATTTTGAAAAATCTAAAAAAATTACATAAATGACAGATCAAAATAATCAAAATGTTGAAATTCATCAAAAATTTAGACCATTAAGAGATTATGTTAGCTCTACAGTAGATGAACTTCATTGTAGTATTCAAAAACTTACTGTAGTGGCTAATTTATTTGAGTTTAAACCTATTATTATCCAAATGGTATCAAATAATCAGTTTGGGAGATCACCAACTGAATATCCAAATTTACATCTTGCCATTTTTCTAGAATTGTGTGTTATATTTAAATATAATGGTATATCAGATGATGTCATAATACTTAGGTTGTTTCCTTTCTCATTGAGGGATAAAGCTAAGATGTGGTTGCATTCGTTAGCACCTGAATCTATCAGAACTTGGGATGATTTATCACAAAAATTTCTTGCTAAATATTTTCCACCATAAAAAAAATGCAAAGCTTAGAAATAACATTATATATTTTAATCAGTTTGAAGGGGAACCTATTTATGAAGCATGAGAACGATTTAAAGATCTCCTTCAAAAGTATCCACACCATGTTATGCCAGATTAGTTAATAATTCAAACTTTTTATATTGGATTAGCTGAGTCTCTTAGATCTATTATTAAAGCCGTTGTTGGTGGTTCATTGATGTCAAAACCATTTCATGGCGCTTATGCTTTGATTAAAGATATGTCTACCAATAATTTTCAATGGCCTTCTGAGGGAGTAAATCTTAAAAAAGTAGCTAATATTCATAAATCTGATGCATTTACAATGTTACCAAATCAAGTTGCTGCAATTTCAAGGAAGTTAGACTAATTTAGAATGAATTTTTATCAACCAAATTATATGATTGAAGAGAATTCATTAGGCCAAATGATAGATTTTCAAGCATCGTTAGAAACTTTGAATGTCATAAATAATAAGCCAAATAACCCATATTCAAATTATTATAATCCAAGTTGGAAGAACCATCCTAATTTTAACTGGAATAATACTTCAAGTGGTAATAACCATCAATGAGGGAACAACCAAGTAAATCTATTGGGAAACTGGAACAACCAAGGGAATAATAATAATAATAGATCTACCTATCCTTCAGGTTTCAACAGTAATCCATAATTTAAAGAGAAAAATTTATCTATAGAAGAAGTGATGTTATAAATGACAAATCAGTTACAAATTCAAGGAGCTACAATTAGAAATATTGAGAATCAACTTGGACATATCACAAATTCATTAAGTAATAGATCTCAAGGAACACTTCCTAGTAATACTGAAACAAATCTGAAAGACCAGAATAAAAAGCAAGTAAAAGTCATTCAACTTAGAAGCAGAAGAGAGTTGGAAGGCAGGGTTGAAAAAGAAACTGAAGTAGAGAGAGAAGAAAATGAAGAACCAAAAGAGGACGCTCCAAAATGTTCAGAAAGACCTATTTCTCCACTAAAAATTGATTTGGAAAAACCATCATCTCCATTTCCTCAGAGACTTCATCAATAGAAGTTGGATAAGCAATTTTTAAAATTTCTAGAAATTTTTAAGAAGCTTACAATTAATATTCCATTTATTGAAGTTTTAAAACAAATGTCAAGCTACGTAAAGTTTATAAAGGATATTCTCAATATAAAAAAGATAATAAGACTATAACACTTAGTGAGGAATGCAGTGTTATAATTCAGAAAAAGCTTCTGAAAAACTTAAAGATTCTGGTAGCTTTACTATTCCATGTGCAATAGGAGACATATTTTTTGGAAAATCTTAATGTGATTTAGGTGCAAGCCTTAACCTTACGTCATTATTAATATTCAAAACATTGGGATTAGAGAAATAACCCCTACTACTGTAACTCTGCAGTTAGCAGATCGTTCAATAACATACCCTAAAGGAGTTGTAGAAGATATCCTAGTGAAAGTGGATCAATTTATCTTTCCTATTGATTTCATTATGTTGGATATGAAGGAAGATAAAAAGATACCTATAATTTTTTGGAAATCTTTCTTATCCACAGGAAGAGCAATAATAGATGTGCAAAAGGGGGAATTAACAATGCACGTCAATGATCAAAAAGTCACTTTCAATATTTAAAGATCAATGAAATATCATGCAAAAGGTAGAGATGATGAATGTTATAGAATGGATGTTATAAGATATCTGAGTGAATGTCATTTAAAACTAATTATGAAGAGAAATTTAAAATCAACGATTTGAAACACGAGCAAGAAGAGGAATTAGATCAATGTAAAGATCTTTATAAGGAAGATTCAAACTATGTTCGAGAAAGTTTTAAGAATTTTGGACACCATAGAAAATGATAAATCATTTTGTCTATCAATAGAAAAACCATGGAACTTGAGTTAAAGTTACTTCCTGAACATTTGAAGTATGCCTTTTTAGATGATTCCTCTACTTTACCAGTTATAATTTTTTCAAAATTAACGATGGAAGAAGAAGAAAGATTGATGAAAATTTTGAAAAATTTTAAGAAAGCCTTTAGATGGACAATAGTCGATATTAAAGGAATCAATCCTTCAGTTTGTATTCATAGAATTTATATGGAAGAGAACTGCAAACCCAGGGCTGGTCCTCAAAAGAGATTGAATCATATTATGAAAGAAGTTGTTAAGAAAGAAATTTTAAAGTGGTTAGATGTTGGAATTATCTATTTTATTTCAGATAGTGCTTGAGTTAGTTCAATTCACTGCGTTCTTAAGAAAGGAGGAGTAACTGTGACTAAAATGAACATAATGAATTAATACCTACTAGACAAGTCACGGGGTGGCTAATATGCATTGATTATAGAAAATTAAATCTCGTCACAAATAAAGATCATTTTCCACTACCCTTTCTAGATCAAATGCTAGATAGACTAGCTGGGCATAAATACTTTTGTTTTCTGGATGGATATACTGGTTATCACCAAATACAAATAACTCTTGAGAATCAAGAGAAAACAACGTTTACCAGTCCTGATGGTACATTTGCTTTTAGACGAATGTCTTTTTGTTTATGTAATGCCCCTGCTACATTTCAAAGATGTATGATGACATTTTTTGTGATTTAATTTAAAAGGGATTGAAGTATTTATGGATGATTTTTCAGTGTTTGGAACTTCATTTAACTCATGTCTAGAACATTTATCTAAAGTTTTTAAATGCTGTGAAGAAACAAATTTAGTCCTTAATTGGGAAACATGTTAGTTTATGGTAGTAGGAAGAATTGTATTAATACATCAAATATCAAAAAATGGTATGGAAGTAGATCCCGTTAAAGTTCAAGTGATCTCTATATTACCTTAGCAAACCAATGTAAGGGAAATCAGAAGTTTTTTAGGACATGCTGGATTCTACAGATAATATATTGAAAATTTCTGAAAAATTGCTAAGCATTTATGTCATTTATTAGAGAAAGATGCAATTTTCAATTTTGATAAAGAATGCCTAAAAGCTTTTGAGTTATTAAAGGAGAAATTAGTCACTGCACCAATTATAGTTTCACCGGATTGGGGAAAACCTTTTGAATTGATGTGTGATGCTAGTGATTATGCTATTGGAGCTGTTCTAGGACAAAGATATGATAAAATTTTTAAAGTACTTTATTATGCTAGTAAAACTCTGAATGAAGCCCAAATTAATTATACAACAACTGAAAAAGAGTTATTAGCAATAGTATATATTTTTTATAAATTTAGATCATACTTAATTGGAACTAAATGTATAGTGCATACATATCATTATGCTATTAAGTACTTAATGAAAAAAAAGGATGTTAAACCTAGACTTATAAGATGGGTTCTTCTTTTGCAAGAATTTGACTTTAAAATAGTAGATAAAAAGGGGACTGAAAATCAAATTGTTGATCATTTGTCCAGGCTTGAATTAGAAAAACCACTATAGGAATGTCCCCATATAGGCTAATATTTGCTAAAGTTTGTCACTTACCAGTTGAACTTGAGCATAAAGCATGATGGGCATTTAAATAGTTCAATTATAATGTGAAAGATTTTGGTGAGAAAAGATTATTACAATTAAATGAGCTTGAAGAAATAAGGAACGTGTCTTATGAAAGCGCTAAGATTTACAAAGAAAAGATGAAGATGTGGCATGATCGAAGGATTCTAACTAAAAATTTTCAGCCAGTGCAACATATTTTGCTATTTAATGCAAGGTTAAGGTTATTTCCAAACAAACTTAAGTCCAGGTGGATTGACCCATTTGTTGTGATGAAAGTTTCTTCTTATGGAACTGTGGATATCAGAGATCCTAAAACCGAGAAAATATTTAAAGTGAATGGTCAAAGACTGAAATCTTATTTTATAGGGGATAAACTTAAATTTAACAATCAAGTGATGTTGGGTCAACCAAAATAAGTACTGGTTACGTCGGGTCGTTAAACCAAGCGCTCTGTGGGAGGCAACCCATAGTTATCAGTGTGTTTTTGCTTTGATTGTTTTTTATGTGTGATTAAGAAAATTCGTGGTAGTATTTTTGAGACTATTTCTTGTTATTAATGATTTTAAGACATTATTAAGTGACTTAGATATGTTAGAATGAGTATTTGGACGTTAAGTTACCCGATGTTAAATCAAGTGCTGGCGCTTAAGTGCCAATATTCGGTGCTTAAGCGCAGGAGATAAAAACCATGTGCGTAAATGCAATTTCTAGAAGTTTTAACCGCCAATTAGTTAACTTAAACATGTCATGGCAGTTTTAGGATGTACCTAGAAGTTATTGGAAGGATTTAGGCCTATAAATTAAAGGGTTTTTTGATGGAATTTCACCCCGGAATCATTTTTAGCTCTAAATTCTAAGAGAAATAGATATTTGGAGAAAATGTCTTCATGGAAAATGGATTTGAAGAAAAATGAAGAGGCCATGAGTAAAAAATTCATTAGTCAGAGTGCACAAGAGATGTATAACGATTTATTAGCTGTTATTATTGAAGGAACAGCGAAAAAGATCAACAAAATTGAGGCTAACATGGCTTCAATTGAGCTAAATGTAAATGAAGTTAATGCACATCTAGAGCATATTGGGTGGCAATTAATAATGTAATTTAGTCATACCAGTTATATAGAGGAAGCGGATAAGGCAATGTATCTTAATCATAAATGGATTGAAGAAGATTGTATTAGAGCTCGTCACCACTGTCCGTTTTATCAACTCTATATTCCAAATGCCCAAAGAGAGACTGGTGAGAGACAGGAATTTATTCCAACAAATGAAGAATGAAATTAAGTTCTACGCTAAGATTTGCTTGTTAAGAGTTGCTTTATGTATTAGTGTTAAGTTTCTTTTTTAGTGTTTATGTGATTATGTGTTATTGTGTAAGTTTGTTTAGTGTTTGTAGTTAAGAAAAATTTCTCATCCGAGACTTTTGGAATGAGAATTATGTGTTGAATGTTGTTTGTAATAGTTCGTGAATGAATATAAGTGTTTTTTTGTTAAAAATTTAGTGTTATTTTAGCCTCAAATCGAATTAGTTATATTGGAGAATTTTGAGAGAGACGAGAGTTAAAGGAGAGGAAAATAATCATTTAAGTGTTATAAAACTATTTAGGGGTGGTTTACTTAGGCTAATAGTACATTTTACTTACAGTCAAAATATCAAAAAATGTGTATTTGTGCCTAAGTGCCACAACCCCGCGCTTAATCGCAAGGCAACCCTAGAGGCAAGCGCCTAAACACCACATATTCGCGCTTAAGCGCCGATTCACGAAAAACGGTTCGCGAATGGTTAAAAGTGAAAATTAACTCTGAAAAACGCCATTTTCGCTCCTGTCATTGTCTTCTTCCTTTCGAGTTCATGATTTTAAGTTTAGGGCAAACCTTTTCGTGGAGTTTTTTTGGTGGATTCGAGCCCAATTTGCTAGATTTGAATTTCTTGAGGTTAAATCTTTACTTCTATGTATAAATTTTGAATTTTCACCTTGTATTTTGAGCACATTGTGGATGTACCCAAAATTTACTATTCATGGTGAGAAATTTGAGAAGATCTATACAAATTACATATAAAGTGTAGTTTAAGCTTATAGGAGTTAAGTTTAGTAGATTAGACTCGATCTTTGAAATTATTTTGGAATTTTGTGAAATTTGTAGAATGGCCCCAAGAATGAAGAGGAGCATGGGAAAGTCTCACTTTGATTCGAGCAAGTTTATTAATTTGAAAGCTCATGACAGATATAGTGACGCTCTACAGTCACGAAAATTGATTTCTGATATGTGTTTTAAAAATTCAGGTGGATCTGTGGAGGATTTGATCGTTCGCCGACAATGGGAACGATTTTGTTGTTTTTCTGTTATAGTTGTGATTTCTGTAGTGCAGGAGTTCTATGTAAACCTCTCTGAGGCGGAAGAGGATCGAGTCATGGCCAAAGGCAAANCACCTCCCTTGTAGCATGGAATGTTTGAGGATATATAAACAAGCTGAACACGAGGAAAGATATATTCATTCGTGTTCATCTCATTTTGGCTCGAAATATACATACATATATATATGTATATATATATATACATATATGTATATATATATATACATATATGTATATATATATATACATATATATATGTATGTATATTTCGAGCCAAAATGAGATGAACACGAATGAATATATCTTTCCTCGTGTTCAGCTTGTTTATATATCCTCAAACATTCCATGCTACAAGGGAGGTGAAAACATAAGCTAATGTTGAGATGGAGGTTCTCCCTCTCTATTTACTTTTGTTGACTTGAGAAGTGGTCAATTAAGGTACAGAGCTATATTTGAATCAATGCACTTGATGAACAACTTAAATTTGATTCGATTAATGTTCAATCGTTTTTGTTCAACTTAATATATAAGCAAGTTTAAACATTTTTTTTTTAATTGTAAGTTAAAAGACCTAAATTTGAATATAGTTCAAATCGTTTATTAATGTTTAGGATCAAACTCGTTTGTTATTCAATAAGTAAATGTTTAAATGCTAAACATTTACATGATATATTTTATAAATATGTTTGATCAACTAAAAATTATTTAATTATATATTTAACAATAAAATGTTATAATTTAATATCAATATGCATATAAATTTAATACAATTTTTTTCTTATTTTTTAATTCAGTGTACTAATTTGTTAGTACATATTTATATCATTTGAATATAAGAAAATTTTCTTATAATCTATATATTATTTTATTTAAAAAAATTTGATGCTAATTTATTATTTATTTATTTAGATTTGTAAAATTAAGTAATATTATAAAAAAATTTAAACATTTATTTGAATTTTTTAACTTATTTACTAATTATACGTGAAAAATTAAATTCAAAACTAAATCTTACTTTATTTTGTTAATATAAATAAGACAAATAAAAATTAAGAAAGATAATTAAAAAGAAATGTTAAATATGAGCTTATATGTGAGAACTCCACTCAAAAACAACCTGCAGTATGTTAAAGCAGAAATTTTGCGGTGTACCGATGAACTTCTTTTAACTCAGTAATTTTTCACGGAACGGAAAGCAGCATGGGTAAGGGACTAGCCTCTTTCGCCATGGCGGTGGCAGCGATCGCCATTGTGGTGAGTGTTAGCGGGCGGTCTGGGTGGGATGGGGAGGCGGTTTTACAAGCCTTTCGGGGGCTCTCCGATAAATTAGGGTTTTGGGCGATCCCGCTGTATGTCCTGCTTCACACTCTCACCCTTGCCCTATGTCTTCCCTACGCCGTATTCTTTGAGGCCGGGGCGTCCATACTCTTTGGATTCCTCCCTGCTATTCTTTGCGTCTTCTCTGCGAAGGTCCTCGGTGCCTCCCTCTCCTTCTGGATTGGACGGTCAGTGCCTCGGCTCTCCCTTTAACTGCCTTGCGCGCTGCAGTGAATTTTTTATCGATGATCTGTTTGCTTCTGTAGTAATTGATGCTCTCACTTGTTCATTTGATTTTACTTGCTGATATTTCTTGGTATTGTGCTATTTCATTGTAAAATGTTGAAATTTCTGACGTGATCTGTGGTGGAGGAAGAGCTGGAGCCTGGAAGGAACAAAATTCTCCGGTTGAAAGTTAAGATTCTACGTTGTTTTTTGGTGATGCATGATGGGTTCCACATGTTGATTATGTTTAATATTAAATTAAGTGGAAATTCCATAACTGTCAGTTGTGTGGTTTGCTTAGGGTACTGGGTTAACTTAAAGCTTCTAGAGTGAGAAATCGTTCAGCTTGATGGAGATTACTGTATGGCTTACATGGTGAATTTTGAACTAGACGAAGCTGATATATGTTTAACTCAAGGGGGGCATTGTGCATGATGTTGGAGATTTTGGTATCATTGATTGAGTGAACAGTCTGGATAAGATGTTTGGATCTCAGTTCCCTTCTTTATTAGGGTAGAGAGTTGTGATTTGCAAACTAAGATTTTGCTGCTACTGCATAGAATGTAAAGCTGGGGTTGGGCAGTTTTTGAATTTTTTTTGGAGGTCATTAAATGGGATCTTAGATGCATGACACAATGACTGGTAGACTTGAATCTCAGATGTTTTACTTTCTCGTGTTTCAGTGTTTGTCTTGTGATAATATTGTTGTGATTAGTTGAATTCAAGGAATTAAAATGAGTTGCAAAGACTACCATGGTGAAAAGTAACACCTTAGGTGGAAACTTGTTGGGATAGAAGCCTTTCTTTTATTGTGTTTTTTGTCAGGACAGTCATCGGCGTCCAAGTTTTCCTTTCTAAAATTGTATCCGACAACGAATGGTGCTTATGCTCTATTTTGCTCGAGGTGGTGATTATCCTCGACCTTCCCACTCCTCCGCAAACATCCCTCCGCTGCCGCCATGTTTGTTGCAGCCGTTAGAAAACAACCACTTAAATGTTTTCCAGCAGTTGTCTTCCAGCTCTCCAACTCGTTGCATTGCTGTGATTCTAGCTCTCCCACTTTAATGTTCTTTCATTGTGTTTTTTGTCAGGACAACCATCGGCGTTCAGGTTTTTCCTTCTAAAAATTGTATCCGACAACGAATGGTGCTTATGTTCTATTTTGCTCGAGGTGGTGATTAGCCTCGACCTTCCCACTCCTCCGCAAACATCGCTACCGCCATGTTTGTTGCAGCCGTTAGAAAACAACCACTTTAATGTTTTCCTGCAACTGCCTTCCAGCTCTCCCGCTCACTGCCTTGCTGTGATTCCTGTCCTCCCTATTGCTTCCATCAATGTCCCAACCATCCCAACACCCTCCTCCACTTTCTCTCAGCATCATTCCTTGTTGTCACTGCCCCATAAACCCCTTGCGGTGTTATCTACCGTTGTTTAGCCATTGCAGCACCTTCCTCCAGGCTTTTCAACTGACCCACATAACTTTTGCAGCCCCACAACTCCATTGTCTTGTTTCGCTACCACTGTCCAGCCATCCTACCTCACCGCCACAACCCATTGCACTCTTTTTGCTGTAGCCCCACTATCCCACTCTTTAACCACCCTTTGCTACCTTTTAGGAGGCTCAAATATTCGCCAATCAGCAACACCACCCCAGGATCTAGCCCTAGCTTGGTTTCGTCTTGTCAATTGTTACAATTTCTGTTTTTTGTGAGTTTGTTGTAATTTCTTATTTGAATTCAGCAATAATATTGGTTTTTCTGTTGTTTGGGTTAACTCTGGTATCATTTAGTATTAGAACTAATCTAACCTTAGTTTTATTCTAGGGTTTCTAGCATATATCACACTCAATTGCTAGAACCTAATTAAGAGTTTACCATAGAAGAATTGTAGTTATAGCTCCACTGAATGCTACAACGGCTCGATGAAATTGAGGAAATGGCCCGTTGAGATGTTATCGATGAGAGTGGTAGTGAGATCCAAAGTGGAGAGAGAGAGAGGAATAGTTGAATCTTTTTGATAGGGATGATTCTAATGGAAAAGAAAGCTTGCCACAATGCTTTAGGATATAGTATCAGAGGAGGTCGAGAGATGAAGTGTCTATTAGAGGCTACAAATATGAAGTACTTGTTGAGAATACAGAGATGGCGTGCCTGTTGGAGGATACAGAGACTCATGATTAAAATTGGACATATCGAATTTCGAGGAAAGAATGATTTTGGATGATTTCATAGAATAGCTACAAATCGTCAAGAGGGTCTTTGAATACAAGGAGGGGTTAGATGATCAGAAAGTGAATCTAGCTGCTATTAAATTGAAGAAGAGCACTTCGTTGCAGTGGGAGAATCTGAAAAGGGAGAGAAATAGAGAAGGACAAAGCATGAATACTACCTGGGAGAGTATGAAGAGGGAGTTGCAGTAACAATACTCACCCTCACACTACCGTCATGATCTTTTCTTGAGGCTCCACCACCTACAACAAAGGGACTTATTAGTGAAGGAGTCCATAACATAGTTTATGCAGTTTAGGCGGACATATGATCTGACAGAGCCAAAAGAGCACAAAATAGCTAGGTATTTGGGAGGCGTGAAACCCACCATCGGTTACTGGTTTTTGGGTGACATGCAGACATTGGCACTAAAGGTGGAGAGATAGTAGAAGGAAACAATCAACCACTACATTCAGACAAAGCCACATAGAGTGAAAATAAGCCTGAGGGGAGCAGCACGCCCACTACAATCCCAACCAAAAAATGCTTTAGATGTCATGGATTTGGCCTCATCGCCTCCAGTTGCTTGACAAGCCGAATTGTGTCGTTTATTGAGCTGGGTGATGTGGAAGAAGTGAGCATCGAAGTTGCATCAAAGAACAGGGCGAGGCGTATCAGCTTTCACCAGATGAGGGCGATATATTGGTGGTTTGACGAGTTCTTCTGACTGAGATTATGATGGAGCAACAGTGTCTTCCATACAATACATTCTACACCTATTGTACTGTGAAAGGAAATGTTTGCATCATCGTGATCGATGGAAATAGCAGCAAGAATGTGGTGTTAACACTGATGGTGTATAAGTTGAGCATCACGACTTAGAGATATCATCAAACATATTTCCTGACATAGTTGAAGAAGAACAAGGTTAACATTGACAGGTGTCTCGTGGAGTTTTCTATTGGGAGCCAGATGCAATATCAGGTTCGGTGCGATGTGGTGCCCATGGATGCCTGTCACATTTTGTTGGGGAGACGATAACAATATGATTGCATGATACAACATGATGAGTACAGGAACACCTACTTTTTCACTAAAGATGGCAAGCACATAGTTCCTTTACCCTCTACGGAGTCCGAGATATAGGGTTCCCTTGCTAGTAGAGAAGCATCCGGAGGATCAATCCTAGTGATTACAAAGGACCGTAAGAGAGAAGAGTCAGTAGCAGGCACATGACAATCAACACATATAGAGTTTCGTGATGTCATGTTTGCTAGCTTACAATCATGAACGCCATCATTCAGGGAGATTCAGATTTTCCTCACTTCAGATCGGGTTGAATCAACCTTTGGTTCCTTTTGGAGGAGTCAGCAGAATGCACTTAGCATGAAATTTATGTTCAGCTCAGCATCGTACTTCCAATTGGTTGAACCTATATGGATGTTTGCCGCAAGTTGATAAAACTCTTCAAATAATTGGGAGTTAGTGCAGCCAGTAGTGAGATCTAGGTGCTCTCGACGTAGTTGAAGACCCTTCAACCTCGGGAGGTTACAGTAACTTAGCAACCTTCAACTTGTCAACAGAAGTTTCAACTAATGAGTTCGAAGCTCTCCCAACCTCGAGATACTAACACGGGAGAGCCGTAGGATCGCACCCTTGCAGTCCCTGACCTTTTGATCCAAGCAAACCAAGGACCAGTCGGTCTAGCTGACTACTTAGGGTCGCCACTCACTTCATGAGGGTCACTCCCTAGCTACCCTAGGTCTATAAGCATGTTTTTTTTGAGATAATTTTTTCATGTTTTATGTCAAGATAGCCATCGACGCTCAAGTTTTCCCCTCTATAGCTATATTCGACGTTGAGTAGTGCTCCGACTATATCTCGCTCAAGGTGGTGATTATTCTCGACCTTCCCACTACTCTGCAACCCTCCCTCTGTCGTCACCATGTTTGTTGCAGACACCGAAAAACAACCATTTTATTGTTTTCCCATAGTTGTCTAGCTTTATTGTTTTCCCATAGTTGTCTAGCATCTTTCCTCCTCCCAATATGTTGTCCCTTGGCACCAACCCTTCTCCTCATTGTCATCGTTCCGAGGACAGTCGGCTCGTTGCCTTTCTGCTATTCTAGCCCTTCATAGTACTGCTATTGTTGTCCCAACCATCGCAACACCTTCTCCACCTCTCAACCTCTTACATCCTCTCGCAACCTTGCAAACCCCTCGCTGTGCTATCTACCATTGTTTAGTCATCCCAAAAGCTTCCTTCAGCCTTTTCAGCCATAGTGTATCATTATCGCAATCCCACAACGGATCCCGCAACTCCATCGCCTTGCTGCGCTACCACTGTCCAACCATACTACATCACCGCCACTGCCCACACATTCCCCTTTTACCGCCGCCTCACTATCCCACTTTTTAACCACCCTTTGCTACTTTTAGGAGGCCCAAATCTTCACCGATGACCACCGCACCACCCCTCAGATCTATTCCTAGCTTGGGTTGTGTTGTCAGTTGTTGCAATTTTAGTTTTTCGTGAGTCAGTTGTAATTTCCTATTTTAATTCATCAATAAAATTAGTGTGCTTGTTGTTGTTTGGGTTAACTTTGGTATCACTATGTTCATATAGTCTGGGTTGCTTTTAGCCTGATTGTAATTAAATTTTTTTTTATTGATAGATGTGTACATTTAAGCAGCTATTTTGCACTGCCATGACTTTTTATTTGGCAAATTTACTTAGTGTAATTGTTGAGAAGCTTTTTCAATTTTTCTTTGTATAGTTTTTTTGTGTTTTACTTCTTTGAAGGAAATTTTTCTTCAATTTCAAGGATTGTGGTTGTCCCTAAGCTATCTGTTGAAGAGGAGAATAGCCAGTTGCATGTAAACTAGTTGACATGGCGTGCAATGCTTTTCTTATCCAAGATAATTGAAGAAAATGTTGCAATACTTGATACAGTTCAAGTGCCGCTCCAACAAAATAAGAGAAGACCCATATCCCGCTTTTTTAGATACTTTATTTCTCTAGCATGCTGTTCTTAAAGGTTTTGAAATCCACAGGAAGAAGGGAATGTTCACAAAATATGGCGAACAAATTTTAACAACTGCTTTTTGGCTATTTGGAGATGGATCTCTCTGGTCAAATTGTGTTGATTTCTTAACTAAGAAAGAAAATTTTAGAATGGTTTACTCAATTCAATGCATGACATGTTGTTATTTGCTATCCATTTAAAGATTTTTTAGCAAAGTCTTAAAAGCTATTTTTATAGAAAAATAGACATGAATGGAATGCAAAATGCAGGGGATAGGATTTTTTTTTTTTAATTTCTGTATAGGACTGTCATAAAAACTTTTTACCATTTGAGATAGAGATATTTATATCAGTAGTATCCTTCATTTTGATGCCCAATTTTAGGTTAAACTGATGTTTATATCGACTATGAGAAAAATAACTATTTTCTATTTTTTTTGTTTGCTTTTTCTGATATGTAATGTGGTTTTGGCGTTGGTACACAGTTGATAGCTTGAAAACCTCTAGCACTGTGGAAATGTTGAAGCTTTGCTGGCTTCCGACAATGGAATGGTTGCATTTTTTGAGTGGTTTTGGGATGTCAAAAATGTCAACATTTGCCTTAATTGGATAATATTGCATCAGGAAATGTTTTTTTCTGTCCATATTTTTGTGTTCTTTCCGATTCTAATTTTAAAATCTTATAAAAAAGTGCCGAGGGTTGTTTGTTTTGAAAATGCATATAAATAATTAGAAGTTATGAGAGGAAACAATAGATTTGTTCCATTCTTATATATACTTTTAACACAGTTTCCATCAGAAAATTTAAGGGGAATTTATATTTTAAATGTTCTGTTCATCTAGATGAAAAATAACTAAATTAGTAACTGGGAGCCTAAGAATTGGAAATATAAATTGAAACTCAACACTTTTGTTTTTATTTTTTTTCTTTTGTCTTTGAAATTATATTTAGTTGGTATAATTTTTATATGTTTCTATCTTTTATTTTTAAAAACAAATCAACTTGTTTATAAGAACACTCAAAATACCTAAAATATGTTGAGTGTTTTTAAAAACAACTACCTCAATTAAAGATATTTTAATTTAAATCAAAACATTAAAAAATTACAATAAAAATAGCTTATGAAAAACAAAAAAAACAAAGGTGAACCTAATCGTCCCCTTAAATTGGGGAACGTGGTGGGCTTGTTTCAAATGAAAACTAAAAATAAAATAGTTGATTTGGATTCTAAAAACTAAAAAATCATGAATATAATCCATTCTCTTAGCGAACAATATTGGCATGTTTCAAAGGAAAACTTGAAACAAATTGGTAAAATCAACAAAAATTATTTCAGCACTCAAATTGTTAAGCTGTTCATCTCAGCATATGCATCCTGAATTTTGAATGACCTTAACCTTTGAGGTCTGCGTCAAATATGGTTGAATTTTGCATTTGTCGATTCAAAGAATTTAGAGACTGTAGGCTGCAAGTTGCGAGTTTGTGTATGAATGGAAAGGAAAGTGTGGGATGTATTTTATGTTCTTCTTTAGGATTGTAAATTGTACTCTGTTGATGATTGAGGGAAATTATATTTGTGACATGGCATGGCATGGAATTATGCTGATAAGTAACTACTTAAGGCACTATTTTGGCTATTTATATATAAACTTTTTGAGCGAAGTTTTGAGTTCATTCTTTTATTTATTGTATCGATAGTGATTAACAATGGTGTGGTGGATTATCTTTGTACATCCAGACAACTTCCAATGGAATCTTAAATTGCAGCATACTTCTTTTGACTAATCAGTTCTGTTGGTCGCTATTGTTGTTTGTAAAGACTCTTTTAACTTAGTGGTAAATAAATTAATAAAAAAATTTTGTACGGGTGCGTTTGGAGTGGCGTTCGGGCCTTGGCGTTGGCTGGCCGCAATTTTCTGTTGTTTGGCACGGCTTTTGGGCTGTGGCGTCCCGTCGTTTTGGTTAAACGCTGGCCGCAAATTGACTAGCGGCCCGCATTCGAGGGTTGGCTTTTACGAATCTTACCCCTCTTCCGTTCGATTCTAGCGTTCGACCTCTCTATTCGATCTCGACTCCCTCGTTGCTCCTTATTTTGAGAAATCAGGGACAAGCAAAGAAATAGAATGGCGTGAACAGGCTTACCTTCCTCAATGGTTTCTAATAGAAGCGGAGTGGAAAGATGAGGGAGATGAGGGTTTTGATGGTCTCTATATGCAGCTATCTCGTCGTTACCTTCCCAGCTTGGTCTAATCGCGACTGTATCACGAGGGTTCGTTCATGAAGGCCATGTTTTTGGGCGAAACCGGGAGGGGAGGGAGCATAAGGGAGGATTTTGGGCAATAGAGAGAGGGTAAGGTGGGGATGGTTTTATGGTCTTATTTATTTTTATTTAAGTTTTATTTTTATTAATTTAATTTATTAATAATTAATGATTAATTCATATATTTTCAAATTAATCATAATAAGATAAATTTATATATTATTATTTAATGATTAATTAATTAATATATAAATATATTTTTTAAGTTTTAAATTATTTGATAAAAATATAAGTTTGCTTAATTAATAAATTTTTAATTAATGTTAATTTATTGTTTAAGAATTAATTTGTTTAATAAAAAAATTATTTTATATTATGTTATCGTGGTTTTAGGTAGGATAGTCATTTTTCCAGAAACAGCTGTCGCAAAGCTGTCATCAAACTATAAAAAACAAACATGCAGCCAGCTCTCCCGCAGCAGCTTCCTAAGGCAGCTAAGTTGCAACCAATAAGCTGATAAGCTGCAGATGCCCCAAAAAGACCCTACATTGATTTTGTATTTTTTCGTTCTAATATACATGATCACTTTTGGTTTTTTATTAGTTAATTGTTTTAAATATTAACAGAGTAAAAACTCCAATATTGAAGCATGATTTGTTTCTCACACTTTGATAGGGGTTTAGACGTTCTGATAAGTTTATCATTTGTTAACAGTTCTAATAAAATTTTATCAAACATTAGTATTATACAATATTTTTAAAAGCATGCTTCGAAGCGTGCTTCACGGGCAAAGTGAAACAAGTGTGTGATGCTCGCTTTGCTTCGCTTAAGTTAGCGAGCATGCATGTGTATGGAGAGGGAGAGATAGAGACAGAGAGAGTTGGTGTGCATGTGCGTGCGGGGATGAACAGGCATGCGTGCATTAGTGAGTGAGTGAATTCTAGAGTTACGATTGTTGGGAGTATCTTATAAATTTACAAGTAAAAGTCTTACAATGTAAAACCTCAAGCAATCCAATTATATGAATTCAGGTGTTGGATAACAAGTGTTATTGATAGTCAAGTGTAGTATGATGAAAATGAGATTGTTAAGATGGACTTTTGGTAAATCTATGACGGATGGAATAAAATATAATTATATATAAGAGGGATGATGTGAATAATATATTGATAATAAAATAATGAAAAATAGATCTTTGTGATCTAAGCATTTATGAAAGGGGTAGAAGATGTACCAGTATGAAGAGTTGGTAGAAAAAATCTAGATGGATTAGGTAGGAGAAGAAGTAGACTAAAACCTTTGGTGTAAGGCATCGAAACGACTTTCCACTATATGACTTAACAAAAATCATAGAGTTTACATGTAGAGCATCAATGAATTAAAAACAATAATGTATTTATAAAGCCAGCCTCAAATGGTTGGGACAAGAATACTGATGATGACGGTGATTGTATGGAATATGAAGTTATACGATTGGCAGATGTATCTATGGATCTGATGGATTATAACTCGAATTATATTACCATTATATTGTTTTTTACTTTACCATTACATAGTAATTTTTGGTTTTATTGTTGTTTTCTTTTTGTTCTTCTTTGTTTAGACTTGCTAAAGTGTTTCAAAGACACACGTCAATCTATGTTGATATGCTGCATTATGTTTTATCATTATTACAAGTTTATGTATAACATGCCATAAAACTGTTCTTCAGTCAAGGCTTTGTCTAAGATCTATTCTTATACTTCCTCTAATGTTCTTATTCTTTTATTTATTTTATCCAAAGTAGTTAACAACGTGGCAGGGTATGATTATATGTTAGAACAAATTCCAACCGAACCTTAAATGAAAGCATACTTTTTTTGACATGTAAGAACAAGATCATATTGTTGGTCACTATTGTCGTTTTGATCGTTTTTAACTTAGTTGCAAATAAATGAATGTGAGCATTTTGTACGTGCATGCGCTTTTGAAAATTGCACAATCTGAGGCATGACTTGAGGCTTGCCTCGGCACAATTCCGAAGAAAAATGTTTTAAGATGTACGCCTCAAACAACTCAGGCACAGCGCATTCCTCACATTGGTTGAGGCATGCCTTGAGGCGTGTCTCACCTCAATTCCATTGAGGTGTGCACATCTTGCGCTAAGGTTTTCTTCCCTCCTATATTATAAGGTTTGAATATGAACTGCAGCTACACTCTCACGCACAAGAGCTGCAACAGTCGTCTGCTTCCACTACAATAGCTGCTTGCTTCTGCTACAACAGCTAACTGTTTTCCAGCAAACATTGACACCGCCGCCATCACTTACTTACGATTATTTGTTATGTTCTTATTTAGATCTATAGATGTTATTATGTTGGTTGTACAATATGAGTGAGAGAATTCTACTATGCTAAACTCATCTTATGATTACTTTGATATTTTATCTTGCTTTCATTTCATGTTTTATGTTTGTTTGATGACTTGATGAGTTGATGTTTACATTATATTTTTATTTTGTGCAAGTTGTTACATGATAATTTACAGTTTATGTATTTGTTATTTCATATAAACCCAATTTGTTTTGTTTATCATGCTAGAATGTTATTGTTTTTCTTTAATAGTTATATATATATATATATATATACATATATATATATATATATATATATA
>JXCR01140106.1:55949-70422 GCA_002079205.1 Phalaenopsis hybrid cultivar | reverse complement strand
TTTAATTCCTTATATTAAATAGGGGAATTTGTCGGCCAATACATTGGTTTCACAGATCAAACGGATGTCATAACTTTCTTTAGTTTATTTGATCGAGCCTCACCCTCAATTCTTGTGTTTATCCTTCGAGATAGATATAGGATTTGAGGTAAAGTGCTCTTTTATCTAAACTATGAAAATTATGGAGTCAGTTTGACTTCATCTTTTTCAAAACCCAACTTTTTTAACGTCCTTCCGAAGCGGGCAACGAGATTTCAATTCCGATGACCGACAGCTTCTTACGGGCAAACTCCACACCAAAAATAGTGCCGACAGGGAGTCGTATGCCTCGCTGAGAGTAGATCAATATGTCCCGTGGAGTTCAAGCCATATGTCCCTTTGGATGCCGAGTCACAGATTCCGTTAGCGTCAGAATCAGCACCAACTTGGGTTCCCACCGACGTTGAAATGAAGGAATATCCTCAACAACTGCTGATTCTCAGAACGATAGAGCTCTATAAGATGACCAAAGTGAACAAAAGAAACTTTGAATTCTACGAAGAAGTGTAAGGGAGGTTCATCAACATATTAGAAGGGTTGGAATTATACACCAGGGTCTTCTCAGAAAGTGATGAATGAAAAATTCTCGACTGCATTTTTTACCTGATAGATAGAGGTTAAGCAAGCCTACTTATGGAAAGAACCAATTCTGAGCTAAGAAATTGGATGCGAGGAAAGAGGATGATCACTATCCAGTGCAACTGCTGCTACAACGTTACTAATGATAAATAAGGAAATCCTCTTGGGATTTTTAAACATGATCAGGTGGATCCACTACCTCCAATGACAAAATGGATGATTAAAAGAATGTTCAGATGGAGTATACTACCAGCTAACTGCATCTCTAACAGTTGCATCCTCAACATTTACGATGAAGGAGACTGCATATCTCGACACATTGATCATCATGACTTTGTGAGACCTTTCTGCACAGTCTCATTCATGAGCAAAACCAGCATCCTATTTGGAAAATAAATTGATATCATTGGTCCTGGTGAATTTAGAGGAGCTGCAGAAATTCTGCTGCCTATTGGTTCAGTGCTAGTCCTTAAAAAAAATGAGGCGGACGTCGCCAAACACTGTATTTCAGTGGTGCAACACCGTAGGGTGTCTGTCACCTTTAGAAGAATGGATAATAGTAAAATGTCATATGTATTTCAACAAGATCCAAAATTGGAGGAACTGCTATCATACGAGCTATGAGAAGGTTGTATCTCTAAGTACATGAAAAGAGAACTCTTGTCCTGGAGCGTAGCTTAGAAGGTCTGATCGATTAGGAGCTTGTCACACTTAGAACAAACATTAAGAGGATTTCTTTCCATTTTACTGCATTACATTATAGAAGATATGGCATGTATCAGACATGCTTAGCCTATGATATGTACTTGGCATGAGATATTTGTGGATGTACTTTGATGCAGTTAACCTATTGTACTTTTTGAGGCTTTGGCTTACATTCAATCTGTAACATTTATTGGAACAAATTAATGAAGTTTCTTTCAAAAATTTGGCTTTTTGTCAATTGCCTTTTTGTGCGATGGATAAAAGCCATGGACCCAACGTTGGTTCGAGATTATAAAGACAAAGAAAAAAACAACGAAATAAAAAAATTAACGATAATAAAATTTAGATAAAAATAACAAACAAGCAAAAAACAAAACAAATCTCTTTTGAAAAATCAACCAACTAAAATTAAATTTTTGAAAACATATTTTGAAAATTAAACATGAAAAAACCAACAAGAAAAGAAAATAAATCTCTTGAGTTGATAGTTTCAATTTCGATGTCTCTTATTTTTTGCTCATGCAACACAACTATCTGTGTCTACTCTAATTCTGTTAACTTCCCCGCAAAATTTCACGTTTTGCACAAAACCTCACAAAAATTTCACAATTTTTCTTCAACAATGTCAACCTTTTCACATGACATGTATCTTTGGATTCAACACCACCAATTCTCATTTTATAATCGGTCTCTAACTTCTGATTCACTTTTTTTGAGGTTGGTCCTTAACTTCCGACTCTCTTTTGAGATTGATCCTTAACTTTCAATTATCATTTTAAAATCAGTCCTTAACTTCTGATTCCCTTCTTTCGAGGTCGGTCCTTAACTTCTGACTCTTTTTTGAGATTGATCATTAAATTTCAATTCTCACTTTATAATCAGTCCCCAACTTTTTATTCACTTCTTTCGAGGTCGGTCCTTAACTTCTGACTTACTTTTGAGATTGATCATTAAATTTCAATTCTGACTTTAGAATCAGTCCCTCACTTTTGATTCCTCACTTCCTTCGAGGTTGGTCCTTAACTTCTGACTCTTTTTTGAGATTGATCATTAACTTTCAATTCTCATTTTAGAATCAGTCTTTAACTTCTAATTGACTTCTTTTGAGGTCGGTATTTAAATTATGACTCTCTTTATAGATTGATCATTAACTTTTAATTCTCATTTATAATCAGTCCCTAACTTCTAGTTCACTTCTTTCAAGGTCGGTCCTTAACTTCCGACTCTCTTTTTAGATTGATCAATAACTTTCAATTCTCATTTTTAGAATCAATCCTTAACTTCTGATTCACTTCTTTTGAGGTTGGTTCTTAACTTCTGACTATCTTTTGAGATTGATCATTAACTTTCAATTCTCATTTTAGAATCAGTCCTTAACTTTTGATTCCCTTCTTTCGAGGTCAGTCCTTAACTTCGGACTCTGTTTTGAGATTGATCCTTAACTTTCAATTCTTATTTTGGAATCAGTCCCTAACTTCTGATTCCTTTTCTGTTGAGTTCGATCCTTAACTTATGACTCTCTTTTGATATTGATCATTAACTTTCAATTCTCATTTTAGAATCAGTCCCTAACTTCTGATTCACTTCTTTCTAAGGTCGATCCCTAACTTCTAACTCTCTCTTAAGATTGATTCTTAACTTTCAATTCTCATTTTAAAATCAGTCCCTAACTTCTGATTCACTTCTTTGGAGGTTGGTCCTTAACTTTTGACTCACTTTTAAGATTGATCATTAACTTTTAATTCACATTTTAGAATCAGTCCTTAACTTTTGATTCCTCACTTCCTTCAAGGTGGGTCCTTAACTTACGACTCTCTTTTGAGATTGATCCTTAACTTTAAATTCTCATTTTGGAATCAGTCCTTAACTTCTGATTCCTCTCTCTCCTTTGAGATTGATCATTAACTTTCAATTCTCATTTTAGAATCAGTCCTTAACTTTTGATTCATTGCTTTTGAAGTCGGTCCTTAACTTCTGACACTCTATCTTGAGATTGATCCTTAACTTTCAATTCTCATTTTGAAATCAATCCTTAACTTTTGATTCCTTTCCTTTCGAGGTCAGTCCCAAACTTCTGACCCTCTTCTGAAATTAATACCAAAACTTCAGTATGTAAATGCTTATCAAGTTCCCAGGGGTCAGCACTTACATACTTATTCTCATCCTCTATGAACACCTGAAAACTTGATAACTCAAAACCAACTCTACAATCCTCAGCGAGAGCTCCTACTTCTTGACTTTAATCAAATATTCACTTGCAAATTCCCCATTGGAAATAAATAACACACATAATTTTACACCTCCTTCCAGGTCTGTTCCTTTGGGGTTTGTATTGGTTTTGTTGATCACATCGGTCAACAACAATACGCGCGTTGTGCTTACCCAACACACCACACCTATTGAGGGTCCATTTGTTAACCTCACTTTTGGTTGAGGTCTAGTTCTTCCTCTTTAGTAGCCTAGGGTCTAGCCATATGACTTTCATGTTGATTATTCCTAGAAAACTAGAAAAAGAACCTTCGCTATTAGGAATTCCAAACTCCTCTTTACTGAACCTGAAGTTTCACATAGTGGTCCTAACCCCTGGCACTTAGTAGGTGAAGTCATTACGGGTGAGCTCAAGGAGAGTTCCCATAGGACTGCTTAACCTTAGGGTTGACCCTGATTGTTGATCTAGAGCTAAGGTACTCACCTCGCTCACAATCACTCACAAATACAAACCCAAAATTTATTAACTTTGATCCTTTAATCCTTTGGGAGACTCATATAAATGATCCCCTAAACCCATTGGCCCTAGGATAGGGTTTAGCTAAGACCAGTGCATAGAGGACCCAAATGGGGTTTCCAATGGTCCATAGCTCATTTATGGTGGTTGACACCCCAATTCTACCAAAACTACTGAACTTGGCCTTTTTCCACTAAACTCCTCAAAATTACCTAAGTACCCTTAAAACCCTAAATTTGGCCAAAATTCCCAAGTTTACCAAAATTACCCAAATTTGTTCAAAAATCATTTCAAACCTTTTGAAAACATCCAAATTACCCATAATCACAAAAAATTGCCAAATTGCCAAAATGCCCCTCTTTAGCCCAAAATTCAAAACATTCCAAAAAATCCTAAAACTTTCCAAAACCTTCCAAATATTCCCAATTTAATTTTTCTCAACTACCACATGACCCAATTTGACCAATAAGTCCATTTTGACCAAAATCCCTAATTTGCATTTAAAGGCCCAATTTCCCCAAATTTACTTCAAACGTCCATCA
This sequence comes from Phalaenopsis hybrid cultivar, assembly GCA_002079205.1. Lineage (NCBI taxonomy): Eukaryota > Viridiplantae > Streptophyta > Magnoliopsida > Asparagales > Orchidaceae > Phalaenopsis > Phalaenopsis hybrid cultivar. Next base: position 65,832 of record JXCR01140106.1, on the reverse strand, counting down.
ATTTGGTCTCAATTTCTCTCAATTTTGATCCTAAATTCAAATTGACCTTCTATATGATCAATCTAAATCAAATATAAGCTCAATTGGCCCATGCTTTGAGCCCAATTTTGATCTAAGTCAAACCCCCATTTTGGCCCTATGACTTGGTTCCACTAAATTGAACCCCATAGCCTACTCCATTGGTCTCAATTTGAATCCTAAACTCTTTATAACAATCCTACACATCAAACTTGACCTTCAATTGGTTTTTTGTTAAGCATCAATTTCATTTAATTTCAACTCAAATCCAAAAATCCCCAAATTTTCTTCAAATTGGCTATCTCTCCAAATTTCACCAAATTGATTACCTTAACCCCAAAATTGACACCCCATTTATGTTGAAAACTCTTCACGATCTTATTATTGAACATTTTGAACAATCAATTTGGACTTAGACAAATTCTAGCCCGATTTAGACCCAAGTTTAGCCCAACATGCCCAAAGTGATAAAATTTCCAAAATCCTTTAAATTTAACCTCTAATTGAACTCTAAATCACTTCAATCCTTCATAAAAAATGTTCATTACAACCATCTACACAGTGTTGATAAATCAATTGTGCTTAAAGTCATGGTTAGCCTAACCTAAACCCAAGTTTTGTTCATTTGGACCCACATTGGACCCATAACCCAATGTCACCAACTTGGATCAAATGTGATCAAATTGACTCCAACTCAACCAAACGGACGACCCCTAAGACTGACCCAAACCAACCTAATCCAACATAATTGAGTTATGGACCAAGGGATCCCCAAAGTGGTGGATATCCTTTTATATTTGTCCAAAGGATATATTGTCTTGTCCAAGACTTTCTATAAGTCAATGAAATCATCTTAATCGCCTGGCTCACTGTCTCACCTACATCACCTGACCTCAGGCCCAGGTCCCCAGTCCTTCCCGGCAAGCCTAGTCGTCAAAAAACACCAGGCCGAGAGCAACTAACTTGATCTAAAATCAAATTAAATCTTGCTGATGTTTCTCACTGTCATTGGTTAATAGGGATCTTCCTCTCCTCACCAAGGCAGCTAATCTCAACCCTTAACTTGCCCTGAGAGTGGCCATGGCCATGACTACTTAAGCAACCCATTTCATTCCAAAACATTCTCCTTGCATCCGTAACCTTAGCTCCACTAATTTCCAGCCCTAATCCCCTCTCCGTTAGCTCAATTTCAGAGCTCATTTTCAAGCCCAAAAACAGGTCACTCTCTGAAACTCAACCAATCTCCAAATTGATATTTCCCTGAGCTTCTCCAAATCAAAAGAGGAAGTTTTCCCATAAAATCCCCATCCCACAGTAACTCTAACCTAGCTCTAGAACAAAGCCACACCACCCATTGGAGAAGCTCTGAGCCAGACCCAAGCTAGGATCAAATTGGTGCATTCAGGAGGCTTGTCGAATCCCAATGAACCATCCACAAGCATCCAATTGAAGCTAAACCTCTTAGACAAAGGTATAAACCATTTTCCTCAAAATCAAAGTTTGGTTTTGGACATTATGAAGCAAACTTATCATTCATGCTTGATCAACCGTATAAAGTGCTCGTCTAGGTTATATGAACATTTAGAAACAAATTTCATGTAATTCCATGGAGAATCAATGAAGAAATTAGGGTTAGAAAACCTATGGTTACAGGTTCAAACTAGACGGGGATGAAAACCATGGACCGTCGGATCGCGCATGTACTGAATGAGCGGCTCTGATGCTGTCGGATGACACTACGATTCGTGAATGCACCGTCAACCCAAATAGCGCCAGCCAACCAGAGGAGGATGCATGGCCTGCTTTGACGTCGTTGCAGGATGACTCATTTAAGTGAGAAATTTGGGAATTTTCTAATTAAATTTAATCAAGGAACTTCAAAAATCCATGTATTGGTGTAGAAAAATCACAAAAATAAAATAAAAATACCCTCTTCCTCAGTGAGTAAAGGAAAATAATGTTGAAATGGTTTGAAGTTCATTTGATGCATAATTTATTTTTAATTAATTAAATACTATTTTGAGTCTTTTAACTCTCTATGCATGTAGCCATTTCACCATGGCTTGATATTTTGACATGTTGTTGACTCTGTCGTGAGGGACATTTTCTGATTTTTCCAAAATCAGAGGAGGTCTCTAGACAAAGATCCATATTTTTTAAGTTTAAGTTTATTATTTGCATAAATTAATCATAATAATTAGCATGTTGCTTAGCAAAATCCATGAAAATTTTGGAAGGTTTGTTCTAACCAGAGGATTCTTTGGAAAATTTTTCATGAGCTAGCTCATTAAGAATGCACCTAATTTTCACAAACCCTAAAATGCAAAGAAAATTAACTTTGGGAAACACAGGCATCTAAATGACTTGGTTTTTAATCTCCACTTTAGCTTGAAGTTTAGAGAACTACCCACAAAAATTTAAAAATATTTGGAGCTCATTTGATAACTCAAATTGATTTCTTAAGTTAAATGGAATTTTTTGCACTAAAATGATTTTTATTAATTAAAATACAACTCAAAAAAATCATAAAAAATTAATTTTTGGAGTTCTGTATAATCAAATGAATTTTCTAAAAATAAATCTGTAATTTAAATAAAAATTCTATTTTTAAGTCTTTTTTTAATATTTAAATAATTAAAAAATGATAAAAATCACAAAAATAATAAAATTCATGGAAATGTTATAATTTATTTCCTAAGAACTTAGGAACAATTGAAATATTTTTTCCAGATTTTTTAAGTGAAGATATTTAATTTTGAAAATTAAAATAATTTTTAGTTGCTAAAAATGGATTTTCACTAAAATACTTCTAACAATTCAAAGAAAAATCAAAAAAATGTGAAATTTGTTTCTCTGGGTTCCTTGACCTCAGAAAGATTTAATAAAAATGTGAAACTTAATTTTCCATATTTAAAATATTTTATAATTAATAAATACTCGAAAACTTGAAAGAATTATAATAATTAACATAAAATTCATAAAATCATGAAATTTGGTCTTAATGATTCTCTGGTCTTCAGTAAAATTTAAAGGGATTTGGCCTTGCCATGGTGAGCTAAGGAATTTTCTTTAAAAAATCTTATTTTTTTCATTAAAATAAATATGTAAATTAAATTAAAATTTAAAAAATCACATTTTCTCCTCTGATGTCTTAATTGACCCATGAGTGAGGTGAAATTAAAATTACAAAGCCATTTGAATTAAATTTGATGAATTATGAAGTATTAGAGCCTTAGGGGCAAAAGTGTAATTTTGAAAGTTTAGCCTTAATTAACATTTAGGCAAAATTTAAGAAAGGGAAATGGGTAACCTTTGGTCACAATAACATATTTGGATGATTGAAACACAAGGGGATGAATTGGTAGAAACAAATCTCACTTTTATTAATTAAAGGATAAATCTGTAATTTCCTTAAATTATTAAAATTTGGAAGTCTAGTCAATTAAATGATCCTAGGCTTAGGGGTATGACTTTGGGTGTTGATAACTCACTAATTTAACACCCCAAATTGAATTTTAAAGGACTTTAAAAAATGAATCATCATCACTTAAAATTCAATCTCTTTCAAGATATAACTAAGACATCTATCAAAAGTCTAAAGAGCTTAGCAGTGAACGAGGTTAAATCAAATTTGGTTAAATGAGGATTAGAAAAGTGAACATAAAATAAAATTAAACACATTTGAAACATAATTTAAAATTAAACACATTTGAAACACTACAAGACCAAATTTAAAAATTGGCTAAGTGTCTTAGTAACACTAACTTGCCCCTTTAAGGGTCATCACCTGCATAATTCTCAAATTAAATTATAAGTGATAATTACCCTACTCTTAGGGATAATTGAAACATCAATGTTCATTAAGCATTAAAGATATTTATAGGATGGGTTATTAAGCAACATAAAAAGTTTAAAAAGAGCTAGAGACTTTTCACCAGGCTATGAGAGAGAAGCATGGACCTGGTTCTTTCTCCATATCAGTTGGATACCTCAGAGGTCTACTAAATTTAATATGTTTTGCTTAAAAAAATCATCCTTAATCAAATTAATAGGGACCCACCAAGATATGACCTAGGGTTGGGTAGATCACTAAAACCTTACTTTTTTGCTTTATATAAAGTGCTCTCACATGCATTTTGAGTTCCAGGTGGTGGAACAAGAAGACATGCCAGGTACGATTTTTATAGTTTACAATGTCATCTTTCGTGTACTTTCAAACGGTATTTTTTATGCTTACAAAACTTGTATGTTAAAAAAAATGTCACCCTGCATGAAAACCAAAACTGTTACGATAGCCACAAAACCAAAAACCAACACCAAAACTAAAATCAACCAAAATAAAATTCACCACCACAACATTCAAAATATAAGATAACTAAAAATTTAAACACAAACATCACAAAACAACAACTACATCTAAATTAAGATGTCTCTATCGGATGATCAGGAATCCCTCAGAAAAGGTAACCTATGGTTGCTAATGAGGCTTCTCACAGTTTAAATGAAAGTATGGAACTCATTAAGTTGAGTTTAGTAAATTTATTTGGATTAAGTGAATCCAATAGAAAATAGTTGTACCTGAACAAGGGAACCGTAGGATTCTAACTAGTGTCGCTCTAATCAACTTAACATCCCCCATAACATTTAATGAACTTCAATCACAGGGCCACCTGATTTGAAATCATAACTTGACACCCTTGAAAACTTAAACTTGCCACGACAAGGAGCTTGGAGCTAGCATGGTGGGCAGCACAACCATCTTCAACAGCAAAATCTGTCCTTCTCAGCTAAACTAATTTCATTCCTTAGAATTAAACAACCAAGCCATAGGACTTTGAGGTAGTTTGCTTATGCAACATAAATCCTCACCTCATCTTTAGGTCTTTGTACAGCTCTGTTGTACAATATAAGCTCTAACTCGTCTTAGGATTTCGAGGTTGTCATTCGTTACGACCTAAATCCTCACATCTTCTGAGCTATTTGTGTGATCGTTCAACAAAAATGTAAGCTCTAACAAATAATATTGGCAGGATGAAACGCTCAAAAAAATTTCTTCTCGAAACTGAAGCCAATTGATATGATAGACTAGGAAGTCACTGAGGCTCTCCTCCGGATCCATGACATACCTTAGTTCTTCCTCATTTGGATTCTACAACAAATGTTTCAAATTTGAACCAATCCCTTTTCACACCTCTCTGTCTGATCTCATTGAAAATTCTTATACTTTGACCTCCTTGAAGATAATATTTCATAATTTTTATCAAGATTTTTCTTAGGTGACTTCGGTTATCTAAGATGTAATTAACTATAGGGGTTTGCCCTTATAGGAAGCTTGTTCAAACCCAGCTTAATATAAACCCTATTTAATTTTTCATATTAAGTAATGGAAATTGTCGGGAAATAAAACAAGTTTGTACAAATGTCATATATTTCTTAGTTTATTTGATCGAGCCTCATCCTCAAGTCTTGTGTTTATCCTTCAGGATGGATACAGGGTTTGAGGTACAATGCTTCTTCATTTAAACTATGAAAAATATGGGGTCAGTTTGATTAAAAACTATACATATATATGTACATAAAAATTTTCTTCCGAAGCGGGTGACAAGATTTTGATTCCGATGACCGGCAGCTTCTAACGGGCAACTCCTCCAACCAAAATAGTGTCGATAAAGGACAAACAAGATAGTTGTCCACCTAAGTGAGGTCACCCGATAAAATTTTGGTTGTGGACACTACAAGAAGAAACGCTAAAATGCATGGTAAAGCTGATGGCCTACGCTTGTGACCCAAAAAATGCTATTGGTGTAGCGATGGTTTCTAATCTGGGTTATTTGCGACAACTTAACAATATGACATGTTATCACTAATAAACATCAATGTTTATTCTAATGGTTTAATCATTACCAACACCTTATGTCGTCAGTTAAAAATACATATTAATCGATGACCATATTGCGCAAGTTATCCATGAAGTCGTCATTTGTCGGGGTACTAACCAACATTTTTTTTTAATAACTGATAATTTTATTCGTCGGCAATAATGTAAATTTGCGACAGTCCAGTGATAATTTGTGTTCATGTTCTTTTTTATAGCGTATCTATAGAATTTCATTGGCTTAATAACATGTTGACCTCCCTTTTTTTAGGACACATTACCAATGACATCCATAATTCATATTAGGAAGTAATCTACTATAGTTAACCTCTTGAATATTTCCCCAAAACCCTTTAGCCTTAACATTTAAGGTTAGCCCTCAATAAACCCTTTTTAACCAAAATTTTGGAGACATCCCACATGAAATAAACAAACCCTAAATTAGGGACACAATGACCACACCAGTCATCCCCTCACCTAAATGGTCAAATTTGGTCAAAATGGTCAATTCATGACTTAATGACCACTACATGGACCATATTGGTCAACCATCAAAAAGGCCAATCCATAGCCTAATGACCACCATATTGACCACATTGGTCAACCCTTGACCTAAAATGTCCAACTCTGGTCAACACTACTCAACCTTAGTCAACTTTGGTCAAAATATTCAATTTCGAACCAAATTGATAAGATTGGTCAAATGGTCAACACCCAAAATCATTTTGACCAATTTATGGGCTATTGTTATAATTTTCTATATTTTGGATTAATTACATAATGAATTCAAAATGGAATTATAAGCAAATAACCCTAAATTAAATTTAAACTGATGACATCACATAAGACATTTAAAATCCATGAAGAACTTTCAAAATTAAATTGAACACATGTACGATTATCTGTGGGTCTTCCATGACCCATAAGACCTATTATAACCCATGACACATCATACTTAACAAAAGAAAAAAAAAATCATTATGGAGTAATCAGGAAAGGAGCAACTTATGTGTCATTTCTTCATGGATTGTGGAGTGAAGATGTTGTGAGCTCATCATCCACCACCATCTTCTTTCAAAGAGAAAGATGATCCACTTAAAGCTTTATCCAACACCTATGTAAGGATCATCATGACCAAGGCATGGGAATAAATATAAGGAGGTCTATGTGTCATTATTCTATAAAATTTTGGTGACATGTTAACTTAGGTGGGTGAAGATTGATCAGCTCATTTCAAAGTCACCATTCACCTGACCTCCTATACAATGAAAACGGAGCCACGGTTTAACCAAATCCAATACATTAAATGAAGACCTATTATAGGAGGTTTGGAAAAATCGAACTATGGATATTCACAACCCACAATCTTATCTTTTAACCATCATGACATGGTTGTAACCTTCCTCAAGTGAAACCAAAGCTAACCATGACTCTTCTAAGCCTTTATATAGGGTAACACGAGAAGACCAAAAAAAAGAGGAGACACATCCACAATCCTTGATTCCAAAAAACCCTTAACAGCAAACCTCTTCACCATCCTATAGGCAATTAATTCCTTATAGATTCAAGCTCTGAATCTCATTATCTTCTTCCAACNTTGTGTTCATCCTTCGGGATAGATACAAGATTTGAGGTAAAGCGCTCTTTCATTTAAACTATGAAATTTATGAGGTCAGTTTGATTTCATATTTTTCTAAAAATTATATATATATACATAAATTAAAAAAAAAAAAGTCCTTCCGAAGCGGGCAACGAGATTTCAATTCTGATGACCGACAGCTTCCTACGGGCAAACCCCACACCAAAAATAGTGCCGACAACTAGACCCACAGGAAGTCGATCGATTAAGTCAAAACTGGGTCCAAGAATTCTACCAATCACCCACCTGAAAGATTTTCCTAAAGTCTTAGAGGAAAAGATGAAGAAATTACCCAATACTGTAGTCGGTCTGCACCATGAGGAGTATACTTCTCTTCAAGATACCGATGTTTCTGCTGAGTCACTCCATCTCAAGACATCACCATAAAAGAAAAAGGTGTGGGTACCCAAGGCCGCTGTACCGATACGGTCCGATAAGCTTGCAGGGCGAGAGCATGAAATGAAGCCAGGGTCTTAAGTATCTGACATTGTCGCAGTAATTGCCAGTGAGATGGAGGAATAAGAGGAGGAGGTCTAGAAGGGTCCTCCAGATCTTAAGGCAATTCAAGAATCAATAATTGATGGAAAAGTTGAAAAGCTCAGGGTTGAGATTTCTAATATGGCTCTGGAAAATGGAGTCTCCATTGACGATGATGAAGATTTTGACTATAATGAAAACCTCGAAGAAGATTTCATGGATGTCTATGTTATCGAGACTAGAGCTGCTACATCTATGTGTGAGGCTCAACCTCTTGTTGAAGAGAACACCGTAGATGATCTGCATAGGGCTATCCTCCTAAGGGATGAGTAAGTAAACCAACTAGAGAAAATGATAGGAGAGATGGCCGCAGGTATGACGGCTATGGCCACAATTCAAGGACAATCTCAACCCCCATAGTTAGCCTCTTCATGGGTCAATTAACCAGAAGTTATACATATTACAAATAAAAGAAGAGAAGTTGCTTGAGAAAATAGGGATGAGCAACCAAATAAGGATTCTCCATCGAGCGCCATGCTAGAGAAGGAATTTAAGCAAATGATTGAGCAAGTTTGGGAGGCCTTAACCCAATATAAGGGTGGTGCAATGGTTTTAAAGGGTAGACCTTACATAGAAAAAATTGATGTCGTACCCTTCCCTAAGGGTTTTGTGTCCCCAAACTTTAAGATATTTGATGGGACTGGAAATCCCAGACATCACATAACACATTTTCAAGTTAGTTATAGAAACACAAGAAGTAACCAGGCTTTACTCTTCCAACAGTTTGTCTGCAACCTGTCAGGGATTGCTTTTGATTGGTATGTCGATTTGCCTAATAGATCAGTTAAGACATTTTCCGAGTTGGAATAATTATTTGAGAAGAGATTTGCCGAAGGGCATCACCATGTTTCTAATGGAGAGCTCATGATTTAAAAGAAAAAGCCCAACGAGACTTTGGTGGATTACATCTTGAGGTGGAGAAACCTTAGCATGAAGTGTGAACCTCAACTACAGGAATATCATGCAATTAAGATTTTACTCAAATGCATTGATGGGCCAATAGCTTTCATGCTTAAGGGACTCTCCATTAAATCCTTTGAGAAGCTAATCAGTAAAGGCAACAGTCTTCAAGAAGAAAACAAACATATGGATTTTTACGAGAAATCCAAGGAAACCAGAGTATTTGAAAAGAATTCAGGAACAGTAGCAAATAAAGGGAAACAACCAATGAAGATATATGAAAAAAATTCTCGTCAATCTTCATCACAGCATGCTCAGAAACAGAATAGCCAGTCCAACCAGTGACCACCTCAAGGAGGATCATTTCGAACAGAGAATAAGATAACATCTTTGGTAGAGTGACAGAAAGTGGTGTATTCCTTCAAAGATGAAGCAATATCTAAGATGTTCAGAAGTCTGATGAAGAAACCTGAGTTCAGACTACCAGATCCAACGAAACCCAAAGAGGTCGACAAGAAGGATGAACCAAATTATTGCCCATATCACCGATTACTTGGAGACACTATAGAAGAATGTTTCATCTTCAAGGATTGGCTCGAGAAGAATTTTAAAGAAGGAAATATAACGATCCCTAAGGAATATTTAAAAGAACTTGAAAAGGGTTCCCTAAATATGATTTTGGCTGAGCCAATCTCTCCGATTGACCCATATACTAGAAAAGATGGATGGAGTACGGCTTGGGACAAGTTCAAGAGGATCTTAAACCAAATTCAGAATGCTTCAAAACAAGCCTACATTCAAAGTATTCAGTATGACAAGCCCGAGATAAACATTTCACCAGGAGATTCATCATCATGAAAGATAAAGAAGAAGAAGAACACTACCACAAATATTGACAGCACGGGGGGGGGGGG
>JXCR01140106.1:29133-55936 GCA_002079205.1 Phalaenopsis hybrid cultivar | reverse complement strand
GGGGGGGGGGGGGGGGGTAGGATTGTGGCTGCCTCTACTAGATTGGTTGTCTCGGATTCGGGGAAGAAAATCCTCGAATCCCTGACTTTGTATGATTATCTTTTTACCCTTATGGGGTACTATGAAAATAATGATCATGATTCTGGCTATGTTTTAATTATTTCTGATGATAATGTAACTGATTTTTACCCATGTAGGCTTGATCTCGATTCCCAAATGATCCTCAAATCGTACTTGAGTTCGATTAACTCTCTAACAAGACCAAGGAAAACATTAACGATACCACTTATGACAACGCCGGGAGTGAGGAACCAATCCTCGAGCACCACGATGCACCACTTGCCATCAACCTAGATTTTTCTGACAAAAAAAAAACACCAGAAGATTTGACAATGATATCTCAAGAAGAAGAAGTTACAGAAGTGAAATTAAGGTGTGGGAGAGTATTACCCCCAAGAATAGCTCCAACAGATAAAGGAAAACAAATATTAACTCGAGAAGAGCTACCTCCACCTCCACTAGTGGAAGAACTACATAACCAAAAAAATTGGAGGATCATACAAAGTGGATTACAATGTACTAGCTCATCTTAGGAAGTTGTCGGACAGATTAAGCATTTACGAAGCTCTGATCCTATCAAAGGACAAGAGAGAGTCTCTGGTTACGGCCTTGCTAGACCCACAGATTTGTTTAGCCCAGTTGGACAACACATCCTTGAATGAAGTTTGCTTATTGAAGGAACAACTTGGGGTGACCTTCACAGATGAAGACTTGCTGCTCGGTACCGCTGACCACAATTGTCCGCTCTACATCTACGTTAACATTGACAAATTTGTGGTGTCCAAAGTTTTAGTAGACTCAAGAACATTACTCAACTTGATGAGACTACGGACATTGGCCTATTTAGACATTGAGGCCCAAGAGCTTACGACCGATAAAATGAGGTTAAGAGGATTTAACCAAAAGGGAGAGAGAGCCCTCAGATCAATTACATTACTTATAAGGTTGGAGAACTAGTGAGAACCACTAAATTCCACATCATCAATGTCGATACCTCATTCAACGCTCTGCTGAGTTGACCGTGGATTCACGAACACAACATGGTTCGATCGTCTCTACAGCAGTGCATCAAGTATTACAAAGAGGGACAAGTGCATTGCATCAAGGGAGATTTACAGCCATTTTTAGTGCTTGAAGTTGGTATTCACGAAGATGCCGCCTACTATGCGCCTCTAAGGAAAACTGTCTTCTCTCGTGAAACTATGAGTAACAAAAGTGAAGATTTAGAAGAATTACAATGGCAGGTCCATTCAACTCCGCTTCATCGATCTTCCACCATTCTTTTACAATAAATTGGTGGGGGTTCTTTTAGTTCGCACACCCAAGGTTGAGGCCGAGGACATGGACAAGGAAGAATCAACTTAATTGTTGAACGGACTAGGCCAACCATCAACATTGGTGATGAAGACAGTTCCAAAGATGAAGTAATGACAAAATAGAAGAAGCCTCAGTACCAGATATCCTTAGAAAATACAAAGAAGAATGAATATAAGATGATGTATGATCGGATAAACCACTATAAGAACACCATGATCCTTACTCCGATTCTCCCTTAGAAGATCGAGAGTTTAGAGGTCAAGGAAGTCCGTAGCACTGGTTCAAAGCTGATTAAGTTTTATCGTGCTTCTAGCTCTACTGATCTTGAAAATCATGAGAAGTTGGATGATGATACTAATGAATTAATGGAATTGCCTTTTGGTTATTTTTCACCTTGTGTACAAAAGTTAATTCAATAGGGACGTTTGCCAAAATGAATGCCGAAAGATAAATTACAATTTTTTAAAAAATTACGAAATGTTAAAAGTTGAACTCCAAACTCGAAAGAGGGTCTCAGATTTGGTATAGTCGGACCAGCCGATGATTCAAAATTTTGTATGGTTGTTACTAGTGAATCAGAAAGGGATTGCCTCGATATGGAGGATGATTCTACTGACATGCATTTTGAGTTTCAGGTGGTGGAACAATTAAATTGACTCTCGATGAATTGAAGGAAATTTACCTCGGGAGTGAAGAGAAACCCGACCTACAATTATAAGTTCTCTACTCAACGATGAAGAATCTTTATAATTGATCAAACTGTTGACGGAGTTTAATGTTTCTTTGCATTAAGCTATGATGAAATGCCAAGACTATTAGTAAAGGTTGCAGTTCATAAACTCGGGGTAGATAAAAATATACCCAGTGAGACAAGCTCCATGAAGAATGCACCTTGAGATAGAGCAATAAGTCATCGCTAAGGTGAAGAAATTAATAGATGCTAACTTTGTAAAAGAAGAGAAATACCCTACATGGTTAGCCAACATTGTCCCATTTAAGAAGAAGAATGGAGAAAATCTGTGTTTGTGTCGACTTCAGGGATTTGAATAAAGCATGTCCAAAAGACCAATTCTCGTTGCCGATACTAGAAATAATGGTGGACATCGCTTCGACCCATGAGATTTTTTCCTTCATGGACGGATTGTCGGGGTACAACCAAATTAAGATGGCTCCTAAGGATGCAGCACTTACAACCTTCAAAACACCTATCGAGATTTTCTGCTACATAGTGATGTCGTTTGGATTGAAGAATACTGGAGCAACATATAAACATGCAATGACAAAGATTTTTATGATCTCATTCACAATCAAGTGGAATACTACGTGGATGATTTGGTCATCAAGAGAGAACAAAAAATAGGCCATTTGTATGATTTGAGGATCGTATCCAAACGGTTATGACGATATGACCTTAAAATGAATCCCTTAAAGTGCACTTTTGGCGTTATCTCCGAGAAAGTTCTAGGATTCGTTGTCCGTCATCGGGGAATCGAGATCGACCCAGAAAAGATTGAAGCTATCTTGGAAATGCCTCCACCCAAAACCTTAAAACAACTATGTTCTTTCCAAGGGAAGTTGGCATATCTGAGACGTTTTATTTCTAATCTCTCAGATAGGTGTCAACCCTTCTTTACATTAATTAAAAAAGAAGTCAAATTTGTTTGGGAAAATAAATGCCAGCGGACCTTCGAGCACGTTTAGCAATATTTAATGACACCTCCTGTCTTGGTAGCCCCTATCCCGGGGAAACCATTGATACTTTATACCGTGGCCTTAGACGACTCTCTTCGAGCCCTCTTAGCCTAAGTCAATAACGAGGGTAAAGAAAACACACTCTACTACTTGAGTCACCGCTTAATGACGACGCAGATAAGGTATCCACCTATTGAGAAGCATTTTCTAGCTTTGATTTTTGCCGCCCAAAAATATACATGCTTTCTCATAAGATTACCCTATATTCAAAAGTCAATCTATTGCAATATTTGATGACCCAACCAACACTCTCTGGACGTCTAGAAAGATGATCAATGATTTTATTGCAATTTGATATAACTTTTATATCCCTCCATGTTATCAAGGGACAAATTTTAGCAGACTTTCTTGTTGCACACCCACTTTCAGCTGGGTCCCCCTCTTAATGATGAACTACTATATGAGCAAATACTACAAATGTAGTGTGCAACGCTGGGAGATGTACTTTGACGGAGCTTTGTCAACCAGAAAGGACAAAGGATCAGACACAGTTATACTAGGTAAAGCAGGTATTGGTTAGATTTTTATCACGCCAGATAAGGGTATGTTGAGGTTCTCATACCACCTGATAAAGCCATGTACCAATAACAAAGCAGAATATGAAGCCTTAATCATCAGATTAGAGTTGGCAATCTCGATGGATATAATAGACATTGCCATCTATGGCGACTCACAAATCGTCATCCAGGAAGTCGCCGGACAATACAAGATTTTGAAACCAAGACTAGCAGAATACGATCAGTACACGATGAAACTACTAGAATAGATTCCCAATGTAAGTTTCTACCAAATTCCTAGGGGAGATAATACCCACGCTGACGCTCTGGCAAAACTCATAAAAGAATCGGCATGTCCCCCAGAGGATTCTATTGATGTCACAGTACAAGGAAGATTAGTTTTATTTCGAATCAAACTTGAAACCCTACACAAGCTCGGGAAAGAAGAAGAAATGATGATTTTGGTTACGGACATCAATGAAGATTGGCGCAAGCCATTAATAGAATATTTGCAAACTGGAAAGTTGTCAAAAGACTAGTCAATAACACATCACATTACAAAAATAGCTATGTTATATGCTTTAGTACGTGACGTCCTTTACAGGAGATCGTTCGACGAGATGTGGCTACAATGTTTAAGCAAAGCCGAGGCACAAAATATTGTTAAAGAAGTACATGCTGGATTATGTGGCGCTCACCAGTCAGGGCCAAAGATGAAAACTAAGATCAAGTGACTCAGATATTATACATCCAGAAGATGTCACCAGTGCTTGGTGCTTGGGGTGGTCTTACAACAACCTTCAAATGTGCTACACCCAACCGTTGCGTCGTGGCCATCGAGTGTTGGGGCACAGACATAATAGGACGGATAGACCCTCCATCCTCCAAAGGAAATAAATTTATACTCGCCGCTACAGATTATTTCTCTAAATGGGTAAATATAGTGTCGTTACGAGAGGTCATGACACAACACGTCCTTCAATTCTTCAAAAGTCAAGTTGTTTACCATTTTGGAGTACCACGATGAATAATTTCTGACAATGGTACAGCCTTTAAAAGCACCAAAACAAATAATTTTGTCAAATAACACAAGATAGATTGGAGATACTCTACAATTTACTATCCCAGAGACAATGGCCTGTTGAAGCGTTCAATAAAACATTGGTACAAATTTTAAAGAAAACACTAGACGACAATAAAAGAGATTGGCAAAAAAAATTATTAGAAGCCTTGTGAGCTTACCGAACAACGTTCAGGACTCTCACTCAATGCACACCTTACATGCTCATGTATGAGTCTGAGGCTGTACTATCGTTAGAAGTTTAGACACCATCTCTCATAGTCGCTGTCACCAACTAGCTTACAACAGAAGAAAGTGAAAAACTCAGACTTGAAGAACTAAAGAGTCTTGAGGGAAAACAACTAGAAGCACAACAATATTTGGAGCTTTACCAGGCAAAGATGGTACAAGCTCATGAAAAATTTATCCTCATACTCAAAAGACCCACTCTTGTACATCGCAAGATAGGTAGAAAATTTGAGCCAACTTAGGAGGGACCATTTGTCGTAGAAAAGGTCTACGTAGGAGGAGCCTACCAACTAGTAGATTTCGGTGGTGAAAGACCCATGCTGCCGATCAATGGACTATACCTGAAGACATACGGCGCAACCTGACATTGCTTGACATCACTTGATTTAACTTTTTGAAATTTAAATTGTTCTTGGGTTATCTATTTGGCCAAATGTCTGTGACCGGGTCTACAATTTTGTAATAAAATTAACCTCAACATAATGAAAATTTTTGAAATTGCACATTTCAATTTTCTCTTTTAAACTTGATATTCTACTAAATTAAATGAAATATATACTTAAATAAATGGTTTTCTCACCAACATAAACTAAAAATTTTCTTTAATAAATACTTTATTTTATTCTTTTTCACGCTAAGTTTCAGCTCACTGATATTTTTCCTGTCGTCTACAGAGATATGTCAGGCCAGAAGCTGATCTTTGCTTTCAAGACGGCTGGAACCTCACACTCAATGAGGAAAGGGTGCCACTAGGTGGTACCATAAACTTTGATAAGGACTTTAGTTAAGTCGACATAGATTATGAGGGTCCCCTGATGGACGTGGTTAACCGTCACGAAAAGGAAGGGCTACCATCGCTGCTAAGATTCAGTACCAGAGATAGTTCCTCATTGAAGGGGAAAAATGTGATAGTGCAGCAAAACCCAATGGAGGGAACCAGTCACCTACCGTATATGATAGTTACGCCGTCCGGAGGCCTAGTCCCTGCCAATGATGAAAGACTTGCAGATGCGCTGCTACGGTGAGCAAATTTTTTGCCTCCTTTCGGCATCTTCTTTCTTCAAGTAAGAAAGCCCCCTGAGGGAAATATCTACGATCCAGGCATGTGAGAGACTTCTTCTAGCCTACCTGCTACAGAAAATGAGTCCAGATTCGCTACAGAGCCGGAGATACCACGAGTTTCAAATGTATTTGTATGGGTTGCCCGACATGGAATGTCGAGATACCTACACGTACACCAGCTACAGGGGCATTTGTAGAGTGCTCGAACTGCAACGTCCTCCATCAAGAGCGTTACAGTACTTTGGAGGAGTACGCATCCACTGACGATGGATTTCAGATCGCTAATCACCCTATGGGGGAAGTATATATTCTGTTGTATACAAAGTTGTATATCCCATTGGACACAAAGTCGTATGCTCCGCTGCCGATAGAGACAACAACAACTTAGATTTTTGCTAATACTAAAATGAAGGAGTATCCTTGACAGTCGCTGATCGTCTTCTTGGCAGAATACTACAAGAAGAGAAAAGTAAACAAAAAGGGAATTTGAATTCTATAAAGAAGTTCAAGGAAGATTCATCAACATACTAGAAGGCTTGGAGCTATACACCAAGGTCTTCTCTGAAAGCGATGAAAGAAGTATTCTTGACTGCATTTTTGATCTAAGAGACAGAGGTTGAGCGGGCCTTCTGATGGAAAAAAATTATTCTGAGCCACAAAAATGGATGCGTGGAAAGGGCAGAATCACTATACAATGTGGCAGCTATTACAATTTCACCCAAGAAAGACAAGGAAATCCCCCAAGAATTTTGAGGTATGATGAAGTGGACCCACTATCACCCATGATAAAATGGATGATTAAGAGAATGGTCTGATAGAGCATACTTCCAGCTGACTATATTCCCAACATCCGTATCATCAATATATATGATGAAGGTGACTGCATACCCCCGCATATTGATCATCACGACTTTGTGAGACATTTCTGCACAGTCTCTTTCATGAGAAAAAATAATATCCTATTTGGGAAAGAGATAGATATCATTGGCGCTGGCAAATTCAGAGGAGCCATAGAAACTCCACAACCTTTTGGATCAGTGCTAGTTCTTAAAGGAAACGGAGCAGACGTTGCCAAACACTACATTCTAGAGATGTGACACCGTAGGGTGTCTATAACTTTCTGGAGGATGGATAACAACAAAATGCCATATGGATTTTGACTGGACCCAGAATTGGGAGAACTACTATCGTACGAGCTATGAGAGGGTTGCACCTCTGAGCACATGCAAAAGGAACTTCTATCCTGGAGCATTGCTTAGAAGATCAGCTCGATCAGGAGCTTGCCTCACCAGAAACAGACACTTAGAAGATTACTTTTTACTGCATTCTCATCGCAGCAGACATGATATGCATTAGACACGCTCAGCCTAAGATATGTATTTGGAATGGGATATTTTTGGATGTACTTTGATGTAGTCAACATAATTGTACTTTTTGAGGCCTTGGCCTACGCTCAATCTGTAACATTTATTGGAGCAGATTAATGAAATCACTTTTAGAGTTTTGTCTGTTTGCTCAATTGTCCTTTTTGGGGCGATGGATAAAAGCCACGAACCATACTTTGCTTCGAGATTACAATGAACAAAGAACAAAATAATAAAAGCTTAATAATAAAGTTCAAATAAAACACTCTTTTGAAAATGAATAAACCAACAAAAATTAAATTTTTGAAAAACATATTTTGAGAACTCAACATGATAAAAATAGTAAGAAAAGAAAATAAATCTGTTGAGTTGATTCTCTTGACTTTGGGGTCTCTTACTCTTTGCTCGCGCAACATGACCATCCTTGTCTGCACTAAATCTCACAAAATTTCACATATCTTCCTCAACACTGTCAACCTTTTTACATAACACATATCTATGGGTTAAACACCAAAAATTCTTTATAAATTTCAATTCTCAATTTGGAATCAGTCCCTAACTTCTGATTCCCTCGCTTTGAGGTCGGTCCCTAACTTTTGATCCTCTTTTTGAGATTTTATCCTTAAATTTCAATTCTCATTTTGGAATCAGTTCTTAACTTTTGAATCCCTTGCTTTGAGGTTGGTCCATAACTTCCGATCCTCTTTTTGAGATTTGATCCTTAATTTTAATTATCATTTTGGAATCAGTCCCTAACTTCTGATTCCCTCACTTTGAGGTCGGTCCCTAACTTCCGATCCTCTTTTTGAGATATGATGCTTAAATTCCAATTCTCATTTTGGAATCAGTCCCTAACTTCTGATTCCCTCGCTTTGAGGTTGAACCCTAACTTCCAATCCTCTTTTTGAGATTTGATCCTTAAATCTCAATTCCTATTCTAGAATCAATCGCTAACTTTTGATTCCCTCTCTTTGAGGCTAGTCCCTAACTTCCAATCCTCTTTTTGAGATTGATACCTAAATTTCAATTCTCATTTAGGGATTAATTTATAAATTCTGATTCTCTTCTTTTGAGGTCGGTACCTAAATTCCGACTCTCTTTTTGGAATCGATACCTAAATTTCAATTCTCACCCCGGGGTCAGCACTTACATACTGTTTCCCATTCTCCATAAATCCTATTACTTGATAACTCAAACCCACTCTTCAGTCCTTAGTGAGAGTTCCTACTTCTTTAATTCAATCAAATATTCACTTGCTAATTCCCCTATGTAAACAAATAACACACACAATTCTACACCTCCTTCTAAGTCTATTGACTTAGGAGTCTACGTTGGTTTTGTTGATCACTTTGATCAATGACAATACGTACGGTGTGCTTGCCCAGCACCCCACACCTGTTGGGAGTCCATTTGTTGACCTCACTTTTGGTTGAGGTTTAGTTTTTCCTCTTTAATTGCCAAAGGTCTAGCCATAGGACTTTCCTGTTGACTATTCTTAGAAAACTAGAAAAAAAAACCCTCACCATTAGAAATTCTACACTCCTTGCTCAACTTGAAGTTTCACATATTGGTCCTAACCTCTAGCGCTTAGTAGGTGGGGTCATTATAGAGGAGCTCAAGGAGAGTTACCATGGACTGTTTGACCTTAGGGTTAACCCTGAGTGCTAGTCAGGGGCTAAGGCACTCATTTTCACTCACTACACTCACTTTCATTCACAATCCCTCACAGCCCTAAACCTAATATCTGTTGACTTTTATCCCTTGATCCTTTGGGAGACTCATGTAGATGGTCCCCTAATCCTACTAGCCCTAGGCTAGGGTTTAGCTAAGACTAGTACATAGAAGAACCAAATGGGGATTTCATTAGTCCATAGCTCATGTAGGGTGGTTGATACCCCAACCCTACCAAAATACATAATTTGACCTTTCACCCCCAAACCTACCCAAAACTACCAAAAAATTCCAAATGTACCAAAATGTCCCCAAAATTGCCAAAATTACAAAAATGCCCTTGGCACCCCAAACTTTCCCAAAACATCCCAAATCACTCCAAATGTCTCCAAAACCAATTTGGACCCTTCAATTGAACCCAGTTTGGCCAATCTGACCATTTTGACCAAAACCCCCAAATTGCATTTAAGGGCCCAATTTCCCCAAATTCACCTCAAATGTCCATCAATTTGGGCCCAATTTTCTTCAATATAAATCCTAAACTTAAATTAACATTCTATATGAAAAATTTTAACCAAATCTAAGCTTAATTGGCCCATTCTTTGATCCCAATTTTGAGCTAAGTCAAAACCCCAACTTTGGCCCTATGACTTAGTTCCACCAAATTGAACCCCATAGCCACAAAAATTTCCCACAATTTGAATCCTAAACTCTTAATAATATTCCTACACATCAAACTTGACCTTGAATTGGCCATGGTGAAGCCTCAATATTATTTTATTTTGGCCCAAGTCCAAGAATCCCCAATTTGCCCCAAATTGGCTATGTCTCCAAATTTCACCAAATTGAATACCTTGGCCCCAAAATTAGCACCCAATTTATGATGAAAACTCTTCATGACATTCCTATTGACCATTTTAAATAATCAATTTGGACTTAGCCCAAGCTTAGCCCAATCTAGACTCAAGTCTAGCCCAACATGCCCAAAGTGACCAAATTTCCAAAATCCTTCGAATTGACCCCCAATTGAACTCAAAATCATTTCAATCCTTCACATAAAATCTTCATTAAAATCATCTACACAATGTTGATTACTTAATTGGGCTCAAAATCATGGCTAGCCTAACCCAAACCTAACCTTTAGCCATTTTAACCCACATGGACCCCTTCACAAAAAAATTGACCTAATCAAGCCAAATTGGCCAACCAAAGACCACCACAGCCCCTAAGGCATTTTTTTGAACCAGAACAAACCATACCAAACCCACCAAAGCAAGCTATGGACCAATGGGTACCTAAATTAAGGGATTCGTACCTATTTTTGGGTCTTAAACCACATATCTCTTCCATCATGACTAACCCTTAGAGGTAAACCATAATTAAGCTTCCCAATGACTCACCTGATCTCCTGACCACCTTCCCTAGACCTGCCGGTCGGCCTAGTCCCCGTATAAACTCAAAATTTAGAACCACCACCCTTGAATCAAAATCATCCTTATCCCTAGGAGCCAGCTCACCCCAATTAAACTTTAGAGCCAGTTAGCCTACTACCTAAGCAAGCTTTTGCACCCTTGAACAGGCCCTGAACTCTCCTCTCCAGCCATGGCTATAAAATGGCCCCTTCATGACCAAGAGAGAGGTGGTGAAATTTTCTCAAGGAGACCCCTCTAAATTACTCCCGTAGCCTCTTTGAGACCTCCTCAGTGCAACCCAACCACTTCCATGCCCTAATTCCCCTTATCGGAGTTTAATTTTTGAGCTCAAATCCTTGTCAGAGATAGGACCAAACTCTCCACACCTCCAGAGTGCACAAAAAAATCAA
The DNA here is from genome assembly GCA_002079205.1 of Phalaenopsis hybrid cultivar. Classification (NCBI taxonomy): domain Eukaryota; kingdom Viridiplantae; phylum Streptophyta; class Magnoliopsida; order Asparagales; family Orchidaceae; genus Phalaenopsis; species Phalaenopsis hybrid cultivar. The sequence goes on along the minus strand of JXCR01140106.1, from coordinate 45,082 downwards.
ATTAAACTCATGCACACCTTAACCACAGTGAAAGAAGACAAAGCCTCATCAAACCCCCCTCACATAGAGCCTCTACACTAGAATTTGATCAACACCCAAATTCAACTTTGATCAAATTTGGGTCTAGACCTTTCACCACAACCAGAGGCTCAATCCCTAGCCTCCTTTGACTTTTATGAATGTGCCGAACACCCTGATTGAAGCTTTCCTTCTCTGAGCAAAGGTATTGAACTTCCTCACTTCCCGAGCCTATTTTGATTCTCCATGTGATTATGGTTAGTTTAATGACAAGTTTACCATATGGATATGTTCATCACACTTAAACGAGTCCATAGGATCAAACCCAGGGTCATTTGGTTGAGAGATGAGGGAGATCTTAAGGTTTTAGGGTTAATGGTTACGAGCTCACACTATTTGGAGACGATGACCCATAGCCATTAGATCGTGCATGTATCAAATGGAGGGCTTTGATTGCGTCTGATGGGAGCGTAGTTCATAAAGCACGAGCTAACTCAAATGGTGGCGCATAACCAAATGATGCTGCGTGGAGCTTCGGAGACGCTGAGGACGATGTGGCGCCGCGCTGGATAAATAGAAAAATAGGGCTTTATTTGCTTATTTAATGGCCATAATTTAAAAATCCATATCTTGTTGTAGAAAAATCACAAAAATAAAAGAAAAATACCCTAATGCTTAGTGAACAGAGGAGAATAATGTGGAAAAGGTTTGAAGTTTATTTGATGCATATTTTACTTTTAATTAATTAAATATGGTTTTTAGTCTTTTAACTCTCCATGCATATAGACATTTCACCATAACTTGATAATTTGCATGTTGTTACCTCTGTCATGGGGGATATTCTCTGATTTTTCAACGGTCAGAGAAGACCTCTAGATACAGATCCAAATTTTTCAAGTTTATGTCTGTTATTTACATAATTAATCATAATAATTAGCACATTGCTTAGAAAAATCCAAAGAAATTTTGGAAGGTTTATTGTGATCAGAGAACCCTTTAGAAAATTTGTCATGGGCCAAATCATTAAGAACACACTTAACTCTCAAAAAACCATAAAACACAAAAAAATTAATTTGGGTAAAATAATCATATAAATTGCTTGATTTTAATTCTCTATTGTGATTTAAAGTTCAAAGAACTCCCCATAAAAATTTCAAAGACATTTGAAGTTCATTTGATAACTTAATTTGATTTTGTAAGTTAAATGGCATTTTTGACACTAAAATAACTTTTAATAATTAAATTATAACTCAAAAATTTATAAAAATTGATTTTGGGAGCTCTCTATGATCAGGAGAATTTTTGAAAAAAAAATTGTAATTAAAATAAAAACTTCATTTTTTAAGCCTATTTTAATATTTAAATAATTAAAAAATTAATAAAAATCACAAAATCGATAAAATTCATGGAAATGTTCTCAGTTGTTTCTTAAGCACTTAGGAGCAATTGAAATATTTTTCCAATTTTTTTAAATGAAGATATTGAATTTTAAAGCTAAAAATAATTTTTAAAGTCTAAAAAATGATTTTCTCTTAATCTTTCACTTAAATAATTCTAGTAAATCAAAAAAAAGTCAAAAAAATGTGAAATTTATTTCTCTGGGTTCCTTGACCTCAGAGAGATTTAATAAAATTGCAAAACTTAATTTTACACATTTGAAATATTTTATAATTAATTAATACTCCATAAATTAAAATAATTCTAATAATTCAAATTTAACTCAAAAAATCATGAAATTGGGTTCTAATGGTTTTTTGGTCTAAGTCTACCTCCAGTACAAATTTCAGGGGATTAGGTTCTGTCGTGGTCAATATATGTAATTTTCTTTAAAAAAGCCCTATTTTTGCATATCAATAATTATATAAACTAAATTAAAAGTTGAAAAATCACATTTTCTCCTTTGATGTCTTAATTGAGCCATGAGTAAAGTGGGATAAAAATATCTAAAGTCATTTGAATTAAATTTGATAAATTATGAAGTGATAGAGCCTTAGGGGCAAAAGTATAACTTTGAGAATTTGGCCTTAATTAACATTTAGGCTTAATTCAAGAAAGTGAAATGGGCAACCTTTTTTATCCTAATTAACATATTTGGATGACTGAAACATGAGGGATTAATTGGTAGAAACAAATCTTATTTTTTCCTAATTAAAGGATAAATTTGTAATTTCCTAAATTATTGAAATTTGGAAGTTTAGTAAATTAAATGATTCTAGACTTAGAGGTATGATTGTAGGTGTTAATAACTTGTTAATTTAATACGTCTATTTTGATGTTCAATTGACATTCAAATGTTTCGATGATGAATTATTATCACTTAAAATTTAATCTCTTTCAAAATGACTAAGACATCCAACAAGATCTTAAGGGCTTAGTAGTGACCCAAGCTAAATCAAATATGGTTAAATGAGGATTAGAAAAGTGAATGTAACTAGAAATTGAACACTAAAAGCCATTTAATTATCAAGTTGAGATAAGGGAACCATTAGCATGGAGAACATTAAAAAATGAATTGTATATGTTTCATGGTTGACCACGTAATTGGTCAGCTAAACAAAGAAGCTCTTTAAAGTTCTTCTTATATTCACAACTATTAATACAAATTTTTAGGTATTATTATGTCTCTTGTTGTTGCTTTGTTTGTTCATTTTTCTTTTGTCTTATAATTTATAATTATGTTTGAGATCCATACATATTGATCTTTTTATCATGTTTAATGAAGCAAGAGGATTTTGTACTATTTACACCCTTTGAGAGAGATAAATTGGAAAAGAGCAAAGAGAAAAATATTCTTGTTAAATCTTTGCTAAATCTTTTTAAAGCTCGATGATAGTTATAACCATGATGACATCGTTGAAAGGATTTCAGTTGATGGGTAAATTGGAGTCCAAAAAACTGATGGGAGGGAGGATCTGTGTTGCTTGCTTAACTTGGGTGGCTGGGTAGACCCCCTTGTCCTTAATCTAATTATGTTGGACCTTCGTGAAACTTTGGGTCTGTCTCTTCTGAAGATGACTAGTATGATTCTGATGACGTAGACTAATCTTGTTGAAGCAGGCTCATCGTTACCGCCCTCTATAAGCGTCTTACCCTATCATTGAGTATAGACTTCTCGGGCCACAAATTATTTCAGTTTTCTCACCTTGTTTAGCTTTTCAATATTAAATGTTATGTGGGTGAAGACGTTTAAAAGGGGTAAGTTAATGCTATTAAGACACTTCATCAAATATGGTTAAATGAGGATTAGAAAATTAAATGACAAATGATGATTACCATACTCTTAGGGATAATTAAAACATCGATGTTCACTGAACACTAGATATATTTACAGGATGAATTATTAAAAAATATAATAAGTTTAAATGAGCTCGAGACTTTTCACCAGGAGGTGAGGGGGAGGCATGGACCTACTTTTCTCCTGACCTGTTGGATACCTCAGAGGTCTACTAAACTCACTATGTCTCGCTTAATAAGATTATTCTTCAATTGAATTAATAGGGGCTCACCAAGATATGATTTAGAATTTGGTAAATCATCAGAACCTTTTTTTTACACAGCATAAAATGCCCTTACATGCAATTTTGAGTTTCATGTGGTGGAACAAGAAGACTCATTAGGTACGCTTTTACAGTTTACAGTACCGTCTTTTTTTCTACACTTTCCACACTATATTTTATGCTTACAAACATTGCATGTTAAACAATGATGTCACCCTGCATGAAAATCAAAACTGCTAGGATAGCCATAAAACTAAAACTAAAACTAAAATCAATCAAGATAAAATTCACCGCCACAACATTCAAAATATAAGAGAACTCAAAAATTAATCACAAACATCACAAAAACCACAATTGCAACTAAATTAAGATGTCTCTATCGGATGACCGGGAATCCCTCGGAGGAGGTAACCTACGGTTGGTAACGAAACTTCCCACAGTCTAAATGAAAGTATGGAACTTATTGAGTTAAGTTTAGTAAATTCATTTGGACTAAGCGAATCCAATAGAAAATAGTTGTACCAAAACAAGGGAACCGTAAGATCCTGACCGGTGTCACTCTAATCAACTTTAATATGCCCCATAACATCTAAAGAACTACAACCATATGACCATCTGATTTGACATCATAACTTGACACACTAGAAAAGGTAAACTCGCTATGACGAGGAGTTTGGAGCTAGCATGGTGGGCAGCACGACCATCTTGAACAGCAAAACCTGTCTTCCTTAGCTAAACCATTCCTTCCTTAGATGTAAATAACAAGCTATAGGATTTTGAGCTTTTTTGCTTATGCAACATAAATCCTCACCTTATCTTTAGGTCTTTTTATAGATCCATTGTACAATCTATGCCCTAACTCGTCTTAGGATTCTGAGATTTTTGTTCGTCACGACATAAATCCTCACATCTTCTAGGCTATTTGTGTGATTCTTCTAGATAAAGGTAAGCTCTAAACTAATAAAATTTGCAAGATGAAACATTTAAATATTTCTCCTCTAAACTGAATCCAAATAATGTGATAGACTGGGAAGTCACCGAGGTTCTCCTCCGGATCTATGACATCCCTCAGTCTCTCTTCCTTTAGTTTCTACAATAAATGTTCCAAACTTGAACCATTCCCCTTTCACACCTCTTTGTCCGATCTCGTTGAAAATTTCTATTCTTTTGACCTCTTTGAAGATAATATTTCTTGATTTTTATCGAGAGTTTTCTTGGGTGACTTCGGTTATCTAAGATGTAATTAACTATAGGGGCTTGCCCTTATAGGGAGCTTGTCTGAACCCAACTAATATTAAACCCTATTTAATTCTTCATATTAAATAGGAGAAATTATCGACAAATAAAACAGTTTTGTAGACCAAACAAATGTCATATAATTCTTAGTTTATTTGATCAAGCCTCATCCTCAAGTCTTCTGTTTATAATTTGGACAGGGTTTGAGGTATAGTGTTCTTTCATTTAAACTATGAAAAATATGGGGTCAGTTTGATTTTACATTTTTCTAAAACTTATATATATAAGTAAATTAAATGTCCTTCCGAAGCGAACGACGAGATTTCGATTCCGGCGACCGACAACTTCCAACGGGCAACTCCTCAACTTTTTAGTACCGATAAGTATTGAAGGAATAACAGAGAAAATCACTAAAATTGAGGCTTATGTGGCTTCAATTGAAGAAAAAGTGATGGAAGTTAACGCGCATCTGGATCATATGGGATTACAACTTAAGATGCAGTTTAGCCATACTAGTTTTATAAAAGAAGCAGACAAGGTTATGTATCTAAAGAACAAATGGATTGAAGAAGATTCAACCAGAGTTATTAACCACCATTATTTTTATCAAATTTACATTCCAAATACCAAAGGAGAGACCAATGATAGGCCAAGATTTGTTCCACAGAATGGAGAGTGTAATCAAGTTCTTTGTTTAGTTTTTGTTTGTTAATGTTAAGTGTGTTTAGTTGTTTTTAACGTTAAGATTGTCTAGTTTTTGTGTTAAGAATTTCTCATCCAAGAATTTTTGGATTGAGAATCTATGTGTTGAAAATATTTGTAATTATTTTTGAATGAATATAAGTGTTTGTTTGAGTGAAATTTTGTGTTATTTAGTATTGAATCGAATTAGTTAAGATTGGTGAATCTTGAGAAAGAGGAGAGTTGAAGGGAAGAAATTAGTTATTAAAGAGTTATGAGACCTTGTAGGGGTGGTTGACTTAGGCTAGAAGTGCATTTTACTTAAAACCAAAAAAATCAAAATTTGTGCATAGAGCCTAAGCACCAATACCTTGCGCTTAAGCGCAGCCTAAACTAAGAGACAGATGCCTAAGCACCAAACCATTCACGCGTAAGCGCCGATTCATGTAAAATGATTTGTGAGGTTTAAAGTGACATATTGGTATGAAAATCTCCATTTCTTTCACTCGACATCATCTCCTACCTCTTGAGTTCTCAATTTTGAGTTTAGGGCATCCCCTAATTTGAAGATTTCTTGGTGGTTTGGAGAAAAATTTGTTAAATTTAATCTTCTTGAGGTAAGAGCTTCAGTTCTATGTAAAAATTTTTCAGTTTCATCATGTATCGTACATTATGGATCTATCCAAAAATCACAAGTCATAGTGAAAATTTGAGAAAAATCTATGGAAAATACATAGATTTGATAGTTAAGCTTTTAGAACTTAAGTTTAATGATTTAAAGTTGAATTTGGAATTTATTGTGAATTTTATATAATTTTTTAGAAATGGCACCAAGGATGAAGTGGAGCAAGGGAAAAGCCTTATTTGATTCAAGAAAGTTTGTTAGTGCGAGAGCTCAGGATCGATACAGTGATGCATTGCAATTGAGAAAGTTGATTCCTACGAGTTGTTTCAAGAGTCCGGGAAGAGCTGTAGAAGATTTGATTGTTTGCCAACAGTAGGTACGGTTTTATTGTTTTTCTGCTATGGTAGTTATTTATGTTATTTGGGAGTTTTATACAAATCTTCCCGAGGCTAAAGAAGGAGGTGTCATGGTTAGAGGAAAGACAGTGCCTTTCTATCCTGAGGTTATTAATCAGTTTTATCATTTGCTTTCGAGCACTTTATGTTTTTATTCCAACTATAGTCCAACTAAGGATGAGTTAGACGAGATTATTTCATCGTTAACTGGAGGAAGAGAATTATGGAAAATTACTAATGAAAGAAGAGTCAACTTACCCACTTCAAAGTTAGATGCCCCATCAAAGGCATGACACTACTTCATTTTTGCTCATCAGCTGCTTACCAATCATCTTAGTAAAGTGACATGTGATCAAGCAACTTTGAACTATTGCATTCAGCAGTTCAAACCCATCAACATTGGAGCTTTGACTCATAGTATTATTACCAATTCTGTCATCGCTGCTACTACTGTATGTTTGGGATTCACATCCTTGTCTTTTCATTATGTGAGTAGGCTAGAGTTAAATTTGATAGCTGGGAGGAGATATTTCAGCCACTCAAGCCTATTACTAGTGTGAATGGGAAGTCTTATTCACATCATTTGATTTTTGGCTGGAGAGGTGGATTTTTTAGTAGTTCAGCTACTTCGACATTTCGTGCTTCCACTTTACATGTTTTTACATCACATGGTCAGACATCTGGATCTGATTCTCAGTCACAACTATTGCAGAGGATTCCAGACAACGTTAGCTATGTTACTGATAAGGCATTAACTTTAGAAAAATTTGTAGATCATATGGATGGATATATGAGATGTATTGATTATGTGGAAGAATTCCACTCATCTATGGAAAATCTCATGAGAGGTAAGCAAAGTGTAGTTTTCCCTCAATATCTAAGATATCCATCATATGAGCCTGCAACTACTTGGCATAGTGATGAGAGTGACACTGAGAAAGAAGATGATTAGACTGATTCTAAAGTTTATTTTCATTTTTTTGTGTATTGTTGTGAACTTTTTTGTGTTGTAGTTATACTATACTTTTGCTGTGTTTTTAAGTTGTATTTGTTGAGACTATTAGTTTTGTTTGTGTTTTGTTCTGTTAGACACTGATGTGATGTATTTATGTTTTGTGAGTAGTTGTTTTTTGTGGTAGTAATTATGATAATTGTGTTGTCAATGTATTTAGTTAGTTTGTGTTGAAATTAATTCTGAATCTTTGGAAGGTTTAAAATATTGCTAACTTTTTCTTAAAAAAAATCATGTTTAAAATTTTAAGTTTACTACCAGATATTTTCTTTATGTTGCAGTTGTGTATGTTTGTTAGTGTGTTTGTTTGCTTTTATGTTATCCTCCACTGTATAGAACTCCAATGAATCTCTTTATGTTAAGTAAATTAAAATTTAATAAAAATTTAATTTTCACTCTTATTTTAATTTTCTTTTGTACTTGTATATTTAGGATGTAAAAATTCTTGCTAGTATGACATTTTTAGTTTTCATTCTTGCCTATTTATATATGATGCTAAAATGTTTTATTTTATTAAAAATTTAAGTTGGGGGGGGGGATGAAAAGTTTTCTAAAAAAACTTGAAATATATTTGTTCTCAAATGTACTTCAAATAAATTTGATTTTAATTTGAAGAAAAATGATCATGTATATGAAGTTATATTAGGGAAGTAAAATTTTGAATATAGAAACAAGTAAGAGAATTTATTTAAAATTTATAGTAATGAAGAAAACGTAAAGTTAAAAATTTTTAGTGTGGAAATAATAAATCTTGTGTAACTATCTTTGTTAAGAGAAATTGTATTTTTGAAAAATGTAGAAGAATTAGAGTTTTAGTTTTTAAAACATAAATTTATTTTATTGAAAGTAATTTCAAAAGATATTATTATGTTTTTAATTAAAAGAAATATATCAACTCTTTGCTTTAGGAAAGGAAGAGTGGAATTCAAAATCTTTAAAGGCTTATTCACATGTAGCAATCCTTGCCTGAAAAAGAATAAAAAGAAAAAAAAAGAAGAGAACTCTTATACTTGAGGATTAGTGTCTAATCAAAAATAGGTTCCACATGTGATCTTTTTAAATTATAAGACTTGAGAAACTTTTAAGCTTAAAGATATAATATAGTAAGTAAAATTATGCTTAATAAAATTTTTTTAAGTGGAGATGGTAGAATGCCTAAACTCTATAATTAGAATATCTACAATATTTCTGAACTAGATAGGAACTCATATTTTCAGACTTCTTTACATTAAAAATTTTTAAACACTTAGTTAGTCTCATTTACTTATGGCTTTTCTAAATTGGACTACCATATTTCTACATCAAAATTTTAGAAACTCCTAAAGAAACTGATATGCATCATCTACTTATTTAGTTTTTAAGACATTGAAGTGCCACTTAAGGAAAAACAACATTTTAAGTTTAGGGGATTTTGATACACCTAAAATATAGCCTTTTTGTATGTATTTTTATACATAGTTTTGAGATATTACACTTTAGTGAAAGGTATTTGTGTGTTTTTTTTTCAGGTATAATCAAATGAATGAAAAATGATAACAAGAGTGAAGAAGGATCAATTTTGGAGAAAAAATGAACTGAGGCGCCTAAACGCCCAGGACTGGTGCTTACGCGCCAGTTAAATAGAGAGTCATGCCTAAGAGCTAGGTACCCCGCGCTTAAGCACCAAAAGTAGTTATTTGATAATTCATTGAATTTGGACGAATTTTTGAGAAGATGTTTGAAGCAACCCAGGTAAAAACGTGAAATAGTTCATTGACACAAAATTCATTTAATTGGCTTTTGAAAGGAGACAACTTCTAGAATATTCATTGAATGGAGACACATTTTGAAGAGACATCAAGGCACCCCTTGAATTTTTATTAAAGAAGACTTGGATCATTAAAGGAGGGGGGCAGCTAATCATCATCCACCCATCCAAAGTAACCACCGCCGCCGACCACCTTTTCTTTTTATTTTGAGTGTTAGTTTGGATTGTGAGTGAAGGAAGAGAATTCAGAGGAACTTCAAGATATTTGGTAGAGAGGATTTGAGATAAGTGTTTATCTTTGTGACTACATTTGACTTTCATTTAGACTTGTTGTTTGTATGCACGATTTCTAATTTTAAACTCAAGTGTGGTTGTGTTTTCTATATGAATTTTGAGTAGTTTTTTAATCTTTTTCCTTAATATGATAAGTGATTAAGTATTGAAAAGAAGTTGTGTGAAGTATTAGACTTTAATGTTGGAAGAAGTTGTGATGATTTTAAATCTTATTTCATTTACTTCTTAATTTGGCCAATTAAGCTATTAATAATTATTGTGAGAACATGTAAGATTCGAAATAGTATTGTCTCGGTCAATAAATGGTTATAATTACATTTATTTCATGGTTGAGAATGTAGTTCATGGGGTTGAGTGCAAAATAAATAGGGAAATAAACTTTGAATGGTGTAGAGGACTTTAGAGTGGTAGGCTAAAGTCCTCAATTTGATTTACAGGTTTAATTTTTGATACGAGATGTTAGCCCCCAGGTGGAGGGAGAAGAAGGAACTTTAGAGTGAGAGCTAGTATCTTCCATACCTAACCCGTATTCAAAAATATTCATACTATATATTAGCTCATGTTCTTTATAACATCTCTAGTAAGGGCAAAGAAAAATATTGTTCCTATTTGGCACAACAGAATTAGAATACTTCCGCAACAGAATTCTTATACTTGTTACTCATTCATGATAATGAAAATGATATTTTATTTAAATTTCCTTCATCTTGCAAGTATCTAGTTAAGTTAATTAGTTGCTTACTTTATTTTCAATTATCAAAAATTACAAAAAGAATTGAATTTTCATTCCTATTATAACATCTAGAGTTTAAGTAAGAATACTTTGCTAAGTAATATTTTGTTATCTATTTTTTTTTTGTTTTGTAAGTTGCATATTGTTATTTATCACCGTGGGTTTGATATTCAGAGCTTAATCAAAATATTCTATATTAAGTGATAATGATATGCATACTTGTGTAGCATCCTATATTCAAATATTATAACTGTAGTCTTATTTTCTTCATAGTGAAAATTTTACCTAGCTTTTGTTTGGGATTAAGTTTTTAGCTTTATTGCAAAGTGAGAATCATTATTAAAGAAATTAAGCATATAATCTCGTACATCGCATTTTACATCTATCTAGAACATCGAGATCATCTGCCTATTGAGAAACATTGTCTTGCTTTAATTTTTGCCCCCAGAAGCTTGGGCATTACATGCTTTCTCATAAGATTACCCTTATTTCGAAAGTTAGTCCATTACAATATTTGATGAATGATACACCAAAATAATATACTATTTTACATACATATTTTATGCTTATTTTTTATAATATTGCGCTTTAAAGAAGGGTATTTTCATGTTTTTATTGCATTTATATCATTTTTAGGCATTTGGAGCAAAATGTCAAAAAGGATGAAATTTGGAGCCAAAACAGTGAATTTTGGGGTTCTGGCGCATGATGCGCCAGATCAGGGCATGAAGCGTCATTTGACAGAGAATTGGCGCAAGATGCGTCGTTTGACAGAGAACTGGTGCATGAGCGCTAGAGATGACTTTTTGTAAATTAAGGTGGTTCGAGATAAATTTTGAGTGAATTTTCAAAGGGACACTTGTTCTACACACCTATTGGAGTAATTCAATGCATCAAGACACTTTAGAAGGTTGTTTTGTGAAGGGATATGTCTCTTGGGTCAAATGACATCTTTTGAATTCAAAAGAGTTGATTTTTGGAGGGAATTCAGAATGTTTTTCAAACGAGGCAGGCCAAAATTAAACAAAAATACTTAAAGAGAGTCGAAAAAGGGAGAAAGAGAGAAAGTTGGAGTGAGAGGCAAGAGGAGAGAAGAGGAGATTTTCTTCTAGGGTTGTAAGGGGAGAAGGAAGGTGAGAGATTTCTTCTTCATTAGAATTCTAAGAGAGAATTGAATGGGATTGTAAAGGGATAAAGGCTTGGAGAGAACTTCAAGGACTTGCTTGGGAAGGAAAGTGAGATAAGTTGTGTCTTTTATTTTTTTTTGTTTCGTAAATTTATTTTTATATATGAAATCTCTGTTTTGTCGTATCTTTCTCATGAATTTTGACTAGTCTTTTTTATCCTTCTCCCTAATTTGAGATATGGTTTTGTGAAGAATTGATTTTATTTTCTACAGTTTTAAATGTTAATAATTTATGATGATTTGAACTCCGATCTTCATTACTTTTTCGATCTTGTCAATTGAAATGTTAAAATTTGTTCAAAAACATATTTTCTGAAAAGAGATATGATTTTTACAACATAGGAAGAGTCACATTTGATTTCATGAGAGAGTATGTCATCCATGTGATTTGGTGCAAATAAATAAGAAAATATACTTTATTGGATGCAAAATTAAGGATTCTAAGTTGACAGATTAAATTCTCCAATTTGGTCTAGTTGATTGGAAGCTGATGCAAGATTGTTAGCCCTCAGGTGAGGGAGTAGTGCGAGCCATGGAGTTGCAGCCGGTATCCTCCCAACCTAGCCATGGAATTAGGGATTAAACTCTAAATTAGTCAATGTTCTTTATAACACTCGGAAGAGGGTAAAGAATATGATTGCTACTATTTGACACAAAATAATTTATATATATATATTTTCAAATGATTTCAATTTCTTCTCAATCCATATACTCATTGTAAAAAGGAATGATGCTTTCTTAAATTTAAACTTCCGTCAAAACAAAAACTTTGTTTAGTTGTCATAATTTTACTTTTTAAAGTTAGTTCTTAGTTAGTTAACTTTTTTTTCAACTGCATTTTATATAGCATTTACATTAGTAGTTAATATTAAACTTCGCACTTTACCTTTATTTTTGTATTTTTGATTATAAAATAATTTCAAAATCTTATTGAAAGGATTCTCCAACTTCCCTGTGGGATCACTATCTATGACTCCATTAGAGCCCTTTTTTACTTGAGTGATACGTATACTTGCGGTTATTTTAACGGGGATTTGGCAGTTTAAAAAGAGTTTAAAAAGATAAACTATTTTCATAAAATATATTTTTGTTGGGATTATATTACATATTTTTTATATATCTGCCGCGTGTAATTTTTTAATACTGAAAATTTTTTACAAAATTTACACACTAAATCTATGCCCGCTTCAATGACCCGACCAACACTTTCCGGACGTTTAGCAAGATGGTTGATAATTTTATTGCAATTCAATATAACTTTTGTTCCCCTTCTCGCTATCAAGGGATAAATTTTAGCAAATTTTCTAGCAGCACATTCACTCCCAGCTGGGTCCCCTTTCAATGATGAGCTACCAGATGAGCAGGTATTACAAATAAAGCAGTTCAGTGTCCGACATTGGGAAATGTACTTCGATGGAGCTTCATTAGCCAGAAAAGACAAAGGATCAAAGATAGTTATACCAGGAAAAGTAAGAATTACTTTGTTTTTCATCACGCCTATGTTGATATTCTCCTACATTTGACAGAGCCTTGCACAAATAATGATACAAAATATGAAGCATCGATCATAGGGTTGGAATTGACAATCTCAATGGATATAACAGATATTGTCATTTATGGTGACTCATAACTCGTCATCCAACAAGTTGTCGGACAGTATAAGATTTTGAAACCAAGGCTAGCAGAATACCATCGATACACAATGAAGCTACGAGAACAGATCCCTATTGTGACTCTATACTAGACTCCTCGGGGCAATGCCCATGCCAAAGCTCTAGCAAAACTTGCTAAGGAGCTGGTGTGTCCACCAGAAGATTTCATTGACATTACAGTACATGGACATCAGGTTTTATCTTAGATTGACCTTGATAATCTACAAAAGGTTGGAAAAGAAGAAGAGATGCTGATTGCAATTGCTGACATCAACGACGATTGGTGCATGCCATTAATAGAATATTTGCAAATAGAAGCTACCAGAAGATAAGTCTGAAGCATATCACATCTTAAGAAGAGTTATGCCATAAGATCTAGTGGATGATGTCCTTTACAGAAGGTCGTTTGATCATATGTTGTTAAGATGTCTGAGCAGAGCAGAAGCACAGAATATCGTCAAAGAAGTACACTCTAGATTGTGTGGAGCTCACCAGTCAGGGCTGAAGATGAAAATGAAGATTAAAAGACTCAAATATTATTGGCCAGTAATAATATTTGATTGCATAGATATAGTTAGAAAGTGTCACCTTTGCCAAGTGCATGGTGTGATCTTACACCAACCTCCAAATGTGCTACTTCTAACCATTGCCTTGTGGCCATTTGAGTGTTGGGGTACGGCCATAGTAGGTCCAATAGACCCTCCATCCTCTAAGTGACATAGATTTATTTTTGTAGCTATGGATTACTTATCCAAATGGTCATAAGTAGTGCCGTTACGGGAGGTTATAACACAACATGCTCTCCACTTTTTCAAAAGTGAGAATGTCTACCGTTTCGGTGTACCACAAAGAAAATTTTAGAAAATGGATCAGCCTTCAAGAGCACAAAGACCAACAACTTTGTCAAAAGACATGAGATAGACTGAAGATACTCTACAATTTACTATGTCAGGGCAAACAACCTAGCCGACGCCTTTAATAAGACGCTCATATAAATTTTGAAGAAGACATTAGACGAGAATGAAAGAGGATGACATGCTAAATTGTTGGAAGCTTTGTGGCCCTACAAGATGACGTTCAGAATTGTCACTCGTTGTACACCCTATGCACTTGTGTATGAATCTAAGGCCATACTACAGTTAGAAGTCCATATAACATCTCTCAAGGTCACCGTTGCCAACCAGATTACAACAGAAGGAAGCGCAAAGCTCAGACTTGATGAATTGGAAGGTCTCGAGGGAAAATGTTAGAAGCACAATAGAATTTGGAACTCTATGAAGCAAGGATGGTGCCGGCTCATGACAAATTGGTCCATCTGATGGCACTCAAAGTTGGTGACCTCGTGCATTTTTTCAAAAGAGCTATTCTTGCACACCATAAGATAGGGGGAAAATTCAAACCAACTTTGGAGGGACCATTTATCATAGAGAAGGGCTATTCAGGAGGATCTTTCCAGCTGGTGGATTTTTTAGACCAAAGTCCTATGTTGCCGATTAATGGCCAATATTTAAGGATATACTAGATGATATGACATTGCTTGAAATGAATTTTTGAAAAATTTAGCTTTTTCTATGGTTGTTTATTTGACCTTCATTTGTGACTGGGTCCAAATTTTTGTGTCGGCACTATTTTTANGTGCAAATAAATAGGAAAATATTCATTGAAGGGTGTAGAGTTAGAGGACTTTAAAGCGACAGGTTAAAGCCCTCAACTTGGTTTATTTTTTTAGGTTTTGATACGAGATGTTAGCTCCCAGGTGGAGGGAATCGAGGGAACTCTACAATGAGAGCTAGTATCTTCCCTGCCTAGCCGGTCTTCAGAACTATTCAAACTTTAAATTAGTCAATGTTCTTTATAGCATCTCTAGTAAGGGTAAATAATATTATTGCTCCTATTTGGCACAAAATAATATGCATACATCCACAACAGTATTCCTATACTATTACTGATTCATGATAGGGAGAAAGATATTTTCATATTTAGTGTTTTTCTCTACAAAAACTCAAGTTATCTTTTTAAGTTTGTTCTATTTTTTGTCAAAATATTAAAATTACCAAAAATATGTAAACTTTCTTTAGTGAAAAAATGTCTTTAGTTTAAATAATTGTCTTTTTAAAAAAATAGAAAGTTTTTCAAAAAGTGCTTATTGCATATTTTCGCTATGGGTTCGATATTCAGGTTTTAATCAAAAGGTCCTATATTACTTGATAACAATATGTATACTTGCCGAGTATACCACTATATATAAATTAAAAGTTAAATTCTTATTTTTCTTCAGGATCAAGTTTTTGGTTTTGTTGCAAAATAAATAAATATAAGTGAAAAATATAATCAGAATTATTGTTATACTATTGCATATAAGCAGTTTCAAGACCAAGTTTTTGGCGCCGTTGCCGGGGAAGTGAATAGAAAATTATAAAGAATCTATTGATTTAAAAGCAAATTTTTATTTTTAGAAAGTCTTATTTGAACTTTAAGTTATTGTATTTTATTTTGTGTGTGTTTAGTTTTATTTTATTTTATGTTAGTGTACGCGTAGTTCAGGTTCTGAAGGACTAGTGCCTGTCGGCACTATTTTTGGTGTGGGGTTTGCCCATAAGAAGCTGTCGGTCATCGGAACTGAAATCCCGTTGCCCGCTTCGGAAGGACATTTCTTTAAAAATTTCAGTTTTGAAAAAAGATGAAGTCAAAATGACCCCATAATTTTCATTGTTTAAATGANTCTCTTCTTTCTTCTGTAATATGTACAACCTTTGGTTGATTGACACCTGGAGATGCCNTTTTTTATTTATTAGGATTTACATTTGTGTGAAGCAATCAGCATAAATAATCTTGAAGATGTGAGGATTTAAGTCATGACGAATGACAACCTC
>JXCR01140106.1:4002-14153 GCA_002079205.1 Phalaenopsis hybrid cultivar | reverse complement strand
TTGAACAAGGCATGTCCAAAAGACGAGTTCCCACTACCTATACCGGAGATGATGGTGGACATCGCTTCAACACATGAAACTTTCTCCTTCATGGATAGATCGTCAGGGTATAACCAAATCAAGATGACCCCCGAGGATGCAGCACTCACAGCTTTCAGAACATCGATTGGAATCTTCTGCTACACAGTGATGTTGTTCGGCNACTGAAGAACGACCCCGACCTACATTTATCAGTTCTCTACTTGATGACGAAGAATCTGCAGAACTAGTCAAACAATTAGCAAAATTCAAAGATTGCTTCGCATGGAGCTACGATGACATGCCAGGACTGTCAGCAGAGGTTGCAGTCCATAAACTTGGGGTGGACAAGAATGTAACCCCAGCAAAACAAGCTCTAAGGAGAATGCGCCTCGAGATAAAACAACAAGTCATCGCCGAGGTAAAGAAATTGATAGATGCCAACTTTGTTAAAGAAGAGCAATACCCCACGTGGTTAGCCAATATTGTACTGGTTAAAAAGAAAAATGGACAGATCCACGTTTGTGTCGACTTCAGAGATTTGAACAAGGTATGTCCAAAAGACGACATGGGCAGATCCCCGTTTGTGTCGACTTCAGAGATTTGAACAAGCCATGTCCAAAAGACGAGTTTAGAAAAAAAGACAAATCTATTTTTGTGTAGACTTCAAAGATTTGAACAAGGCATGTCCAAAAAACAAATTTCTACTCTATACCAGAAATGATGGTGGATATCGCTTCAACACATGAGATTTTCTCCTTCATGGACGGATCATCGGGATACAACCAAATTAATATGGATCCCAAGGATGTAGCACTTACAGCTTTCAGAACACCGATTGGAATCTTCTGCTACACAGTGATGTCGTTCGTCCTGAAGAACGTCAGAGCAACATATCAACGTGCAATGATGAGGATTTTTGACGACCTCATTCACAATCAAGTAGAATGCTACGTAGATGACCTGGTCATCAAAATTAAATGGAAAATAGACCATTTGTATGATTTGAGGATCGTGTTTGAACAGTTACGACGATATGAACTTAAAATGAATCCCTTAAAGTGTGTCTTTGGCGTTACCTCCGGAAAATTTCTAGGATTCGTTGCCCGTCATCGGGGAATTGAGATCAACCCGAATAAGATTAAAGCTATTTTAGAAATGCCTTCCCCTAAAAACTTGAAGNGAAGATCTTTGACGACCTCATTCACAATCAAGTAGAATGCTACGTAGATGATCTGGTCATCAAAAGTAAATGAAAATTAGAACATTTGTACGATTTGAGGATTGTGTTTGAATGGTTACGACGATATAACCTTAAAATGAGTCCCTTAAAGTGCGATTTGAGGATTGTGTTTAAACGGTTACGATGATATGACCTTAAAATGAATCCCTTAAAGTGCGCACTTCGGCGTTACCTCCGGGAAATTTCTAGGATTCTTGTCCGTCATCGGGGAATCGAGATCGACCCAGATAAGATTAAAGCTATCTTAGAAATGCCTCCCCCCTTGAAACAGCTACGTTCCTCCCAGGGGAAGTTGGCATATCTGACACGCTTTATTTCTAATCTCTCAGGTAGTTGTCAGCCTTTCTCGGCATTAATTAAAAAGGACGCCAAATTTATTTGGGAAGAGAAATGTCAGCGGGCCTTTGAGGATGTTAAACAGTATTTAATGACACCACCTATTTTGGCAAGCCCTATCCCAGGGAAACCGTTGATACTTCATACCGCTGCTTTAGATGACTCTCTTAGAGCCCTCTTAGCCCAAGTCAATGAGGAGGGAGAAGAAAATGCTCTCTACTACTTGAGTCGTCATCTAATACCGACGGAGGTAAGGTATCCACCTATTGAGAAGCATTGTCTAGCGCTAATTTTCCCGCGAAAAAACTTAGAAACTACATGCTTTCTCATAAGATCACCCTAATTTCAAAAGTTAATCCATTGCAATATTTGATGACCCAAAAAACACTCTCAAGACATTTAGCAAGATGGTCAATGATCTTATTGCAATTTGATATAACTATTGTGCCCCTTTGTGCTATTAAGGGACAGATTTTAGCAGATTTTCTCGCTGCACACCAACTGCTTGCTGGGTCCTCTCTCAATGACGAGTTACCAGACGAGTGGATACTACAGATGGAATTTTCCAGTGCGCAGCATTGGGAAATGTACTTCGACGGTGCTTCATCAGCCAGGAAAAATAAGGGATCATGCACAGTTATATCTTTATTACGCCAGATAAAGGTATGTTGAGGTTTTCGTACCACCTGACGGAGCCATGTACCAACATTAAAGCAGAGTATGAAGCCTTAATCGCCGGATTGGAATTGGCAATTTCGATGGATATAATGAACATCGCCATTTATGGCGACTCTCAACTTGTCATCCAACAAATCACCGGACAATACATAATTCTAAAACCAAGATTAGCAGAAGAACATCTGTACGCGATGAAGTTCCTGGAGATGATTCCTGAGGTGACTTTCTACGAGATTCCTCGGGGAGATAATGCTCATGCCGACGCTTTAGCAAAACTTGCTAAGGAAATGGTGTGTCCCCTAGAGGATTCCATCAAAGTCACGGTGCGAGGAAGACGAGTCTTGTCTTGAAGCGAATTTGAAACCCTACACAAACTCGGAAAAGAAGAAACCGTGAATACACTTGCTGACATCAACAAAGATTGGCGCAAGCATTAATAGAATATTTGCATACTGGAAAGCTGCCAGATGACAAGCCTGAGGCACACTACATCACAAGAAGGGCCATGTCTTATGCCCTGGTGAGAAATGTTCTCTACAGAAGATCATTCGACCAAATGTGGCTACGGTGTTTGAGCAGAGCCGAGACACGGAATATTGTCAAAGAAGTACATATCGGACTATGTGGCGCTCACCAGTAAGGACCAAAAATGAAAATGAAGATTAAAAGACTCGGATATTATTGGCCAGCGATGATGTCCGATTGCACGTATACCGCCAGAAGATTTCACCAATGTCAGGTGCATGTGGTGGTCTTACTCCAGCCCCCGAATGTGCTACACCCAACTGTTGTTTCGTGGCCATTCGAGTGTTGGGGCACAAACATAATAGGTCCGATAGACCCTCCATCTTCTAAGGGACACAGATTCACCAATGCCAAGTGCATGGGGTGGTCTTACACTAGCCTCCGAATGTGCTGCACCCAACTGTTGTCTCGTATTCGAGTGTTGGGGCACGGACATAATAGGTCTGATAGACCCTCCATCTTCTAAAGGACACAGATTCATACTTACCGCAACAGATTACTTCTCTAAATGGGCAGAGGCAGTACCGTTACGTGAGGTTACGGCACAGCACGTCCTTTAATTTTTCAAAAGCCAAATCATCTACCGTTTCGGAGTACCGTGAAGAATAATCTCTGACAATGGGACAGCTTTCAAAAGCACAAAAATTAACAATTTTGTCAGAAGACATGGGATTGATTGGAGATACTCTACAATTTACTATCCCATAGCAAATGGTCTCGCTGAAGCTTTCAACAAGACACTGATACAGATTTTGAAGAAAACATTGGATGAAAATAAAAGGGATTGGCATAACAATTTGTTAGAAGCCCTGTGGGCCTACCGGACGACTTTCAGGACTCCTACTCAGTGTACACCTTATATGCTTGTGTACGGGACCGAGGCCGTGCTACCACTAGAGATCCAGACACCATCTCTCATAGTTGCAGTTGCCAACCAACTTACAACAGAAGAAAGCGCAAAACTCAGACTTGAAGAATTGGAGAGTCTCGAGGGAAAACGATTGGAAGCGCAACAACATTTGGAGCTCTACCAGGCGAAGATGGTACAAGCCCATGACAAATTGGTCCGCCCAAGGACATTCAAAATTGGTGACCTCATACTCGTGCTCAAAAGACCTATTCTTGCTTGCCACAAAATAGGCGGAAAATTTGAGCCAACTTGGGAAGGACCATTTATCGTTGAGAAGGTTTATACAGGAGGAGCCTACCAGTTAGTGGACTTCCGTGGGGAAAAACCCATGTTACCGATAAATGGACGATACTTGAAGATCTATTATACGACCTGATGCTGCTTAAAGTCGCTTGCCTTTTCTCGCCTTTGCTTGCTTTGAAATTTTGAAACCTTGATTGTTTTAGGGTTATCTATATGGCCATATGTCTATGACCGGGTCCAAATTTTGTAATTTACCCCATACATAATGAAAATTTTGAGAAAATTTTTGAACTTCACACGTTCTCGTTTCTACTTTTGAATTTAAAAAATCACATAAAACGAGTAATCCTTTTCACCAAAACAAACTAAAATTTACTTTAATAAATGCTTTGTTTTGTTCTTTTTCATGCCAAACTTCGGCCCACCGACGTTTCTTTCTGTCGTCTGCAGAAAAAATGTCAAGACAGAGACTGATTTTTGCCTTCCAGGACGGCTGGAACCTCGCACTGAATGAAGAGATGGCGCCACAAGGAGGTGTCATAGATTTCAACATGGATTTCAACCAGATTGAAATGGACTACGATGGTCCGCTAATGGGCGTGGTCAGCAAGGAAGAAAAGAAAGGACTACCCTCACTGTTGAAGGTGACCACTCAGGATGACGCGTCACGTAAGGGTAAAAATGTGATGGTAGAACAAGATCCGATGGAGGGGCCCAGCCGACTGCCTTCCATGATAGCTACTCCGGCGAGGGGCTTAATAGCTGCTCACAGCGAATAACTGCCAAATACTCCGCTCCGCAGAACTTAACGCAGAAATGCGAGCCGAAAGAAACAAAGAGCCTTATTGCGACAGGAGCGCAAGCGCTAAAGAAATGAAAATAGTTTTCTTACCCCCATTCCGGAGGGACATATCTATGATCCAAAGCTGAGAGTGACTTCTGCCAGACTGCCCATTATAGATGAAGAATCGGGATTTCTAAAGAAATGAAAATAGTTTTCTTACCCCCATTCCGGAGGGACATATCTATGATCCAAAGCTGAGAGTGACTTCTGCCAGACTGCCCATTATAGATGAAGAATCGGGATTTCTCACAGGAACAGCTGTATCCCCAGTCGCAGATATCTTGTGCAGAGGTTGCCTAACATGCAACGTCGAGATACCAGCCAGGACATCAGTCACGGGCACATTTGTAGAATGCCCGGACTGCAACGTTCCTTCTTGCGACAGGAGCGCAAGCGCTAAAGAAATGAAAATAGTTTTCTTACCCCCATTCCGGAGGGACATATCTATGATCCAAAGCTGAGAGTGACTTCTGCCAGACTGCCCATTATAGATGAAGAATCGGGATTTCTAAAGAAATGAAAATAGTTTTCTTACCCCCATTCCGGAGGGACATATCTATGATCCAAAGCTGAGAGTGACTTCTGCCAGACTGCCCATTATAGATGAAGAATCGGGATTTCTCACAGGAACAGCTGTATCCCCAGTCGCAGATATCTTGTGCAGAGGTTGCCTAACATGCAACGTCGAGATACCAGCCAGGACATCAGTCACGGGCACATTTGTAGAATGCCCGGACTGCAACGTTTTACATCTACAGCGTTTCAGTACCTTAGAAGAGTACACTGCCAACACCAACGAATCTCAGAATTCAGCTTTTGTGGCAAACGAGCCGCATGTCCCACTGGGGACAGATCAATGCGCATCGCGGAGCCCAGGATCATACATCCCGCTTGAGGCTGAATCTCATATTCCGGATTGGCCAGCACCGGTTTGGATTCCCGCCGAGGCCCGGAGAAAAGAATGCCCCAGACAACTGCCGACTCCCGGAATGGTAGAATACTACAAAATAAGCTAGGTAAACAAGAGAGAATTTGAGTTCTATGAAGAAGTTCAAGGAAAGTTTATCAACATATTGGAAGGCCTGGAGTTATATACCAGGGTTTTCTCTGAAACTGATGAAAGAAGCATCCTGGATTGCATCTTTGATTTGAGAGATAGAGGTCGAGCAGGCCTTCTCATGGAAAGAACGTACTCTGAGCCGAAGAAATGGATGAGGGGGAAAGGAAGAATCACCATCTAGTGCGGATGTTGCTACAATTTTACAAACGACAGACAGGGGAATCCGCCTAGGGTACTCAGAAACGACCAAGTGGATCCGTTACTACTGATGATCTGGATGATAAAGAGAATGGTCAAGTGGAATATCCTACCTGCCACTTGCATTCCTAACAGTTGTATCATCAACATTTACAAAGAAGGTGACCGCATTCCTCCGCACATTGACCATCATGACTTTGTGAGGCCTTTCTGCACGGTCTCATTCATGAGTAAGAGTAATATTTTGTTTGAAAAAGAAATCGATATAATCGGCCCTGGTGAATTCAGAGGAGCCGTGGAGATTCCTCTTCTAGTTGGTTCAGTACTTGTTCTGAAGGGCAACAGTGCAGACATTGCCAAGCACTGCATTCCAGGAGTACGACACCGTAGGGTGTCCGTGACCTTCCGCAGAATGGATGATAGTAAGATACCATATGGATTCCAGCAAGACTCGGAGTTAGAAGAACTGTTTCCTTACAAGCTATGAGAAGGTTGTACCTCTAAATACATGCGAAGGGAACTCTTATCCTGAAGCATGAATCAGAAGGTCTGCTTGATCAAGAGCTCGATATACCAAGCGCAGAGGACTCACTTGCTTTCTTTTAACAAGCATGACAAGTATTTGATGTAATCAGTCTATGATGTACTCATATCTTGAGAAGACTCTCAATGTATTACAACGCATATTAGATGATGTACTCTTTTTGAGGGATTAGCCTTTGTTTGATCTGTTGCATCTGGAAATTTCTCTCGTGTTGTGCCTTTTTGTCAATTGCCTTTTTGTGCGATGGGTGAAAGCCGTGGAGTTCTACTGAACAAAGAACGAAACGACAAATTTTTAAATAAAACACAAATAAAAGATAATTGTAACAAATAAATAACAAAACAAATTTCTTTTGAAAATCAACCACTTGAAATTAAAACTTTAAAAACACATTTTTAAAAAAAATCAATTGTGACAAAAATAACAGGAAAATAAAACAAACTTGTTGAGTGGATACTTCCGTTTTCAGAATTTCCTACTCTTTGTGCGCGCGGCACAACCATCTTTATTTACACTAACTTTCTACAAATCCTCATAGAATTTCACATTCTGCACATAACTCCACGAAGCTCTACAAATCTTCTTCAAGATCAACATTTCCACATGACACACTACCGCAAATTCAACATCACAAGCTCTTTGTAAATTTCAAATCACATCTTCAAATCAGTACCTAAATCTTGATTCTCATATCTTTGAATTGAAACCAAAATTTCAATTCTCTCATCTTTGGGTTGATACTTACATTTCAATTCTCATTTTTGAATCAGTCCTACCTTTCTGGTTCTTCACATTTGAGATCGGACCCTATATTCCGATACCTTCTTTGGAGAATTGACCTACATTTCAATTCTCATTTTTGAATCAGTCCTACCTTTCTGGTTCTTCACATTTGAGATCGGACCCTATTTTCCGATACCTTCTTTAGAGAATTGACCTATATTTCAATTCTCATTTTTGAATCAGTCCTACCTTTCTGGTTCTTCACATTTGAGATCAGACCCTATATTCAGATACCTTCTATGGAGAATTGATCTACATTTCAATTCTCATTTTAATTTGAGGTCAGACCCTATATTCCGATACCTTTTTTGGAGAATTGACCTACATTTCAATTCTCATTTTTGAATCAGTCCTACCTTTCTGATTCTTCACATTTGAGGTCAGTCCCTATATTCTGATACTCTCTTTTGCGAATTGACCTACATTTCAATTCTCATTCTTGAATCAGTCCTACCTTTCTGGTTCTTCACATTTGAGGTTGGACCCTACATTCCAACACTTTCGTTTGAGAATTGACCTACTTTCAACTCTCATTTCTGAATCAGTCCTACATTTCTCTCATTACATTCGAGGTCGGTCCTTACACACTCCGACTCTCTCTCTCTCTCCCTCTTTTTGAGTTGATATTTGAATTTCAATTCCCACATCGGGGTCAACACTTACATACTGATTCCCATCCTTTCTGAATACCTGAAAATTAAATACTAAAAATCTACTCTCTGATCCCCAGCGAGAGTCCCTACTTCTCGATTTGATTAAGCACAAAATCTGCTAATTCTCCAACAAAAACAAATCACACACACAACTCTACACATAATTCCAAGGTCTGCTGACTTAGGAGTTTGTATTGGTTTCTGTTGATCTCGTCGGTCAACGCCAATAAGCGCTGTGTGCTTGCCCAGGACACCACACTTATTGGGGGTCCATTTGTTGACCTAATTTTTGGTTGAGGTTTAGTTTTTCCTCTTTAGTAGCCTAGAGTCTAGCCATAGGACTTTTCTTGTTGACTATTCGTAGAAAACTAGACATGGAACCCTCACCATTAGAAATTCTACCCTCTTCTTAACTCAACTTGAATTTCCACATATTGCTCTCAACCTCTAAATATTTAATAGGTGGGGTCACTGTGGGGGAAACTCAAGATGAGCCACCCTTAGGATTGCTGAACCTTAGGGTTGACCTTGGGTGTTTGTCTGGAGCTAAGGCACTCATCTACACTCATCTACACTCACAATCACTCACAATCACTCACAACACTGAACTCAAATTTCTAGCCTAGATCTGTTGATCTTTTGGTATACTCATGTAGATGGTCCCCTAAACCTACTAGCCCTAGGGCTATGGTTTGGCTAAGACCACTATGTAGAGGGCCCAAAATGGGGTTTCCTTTAGTCCATGGCTTATTGGTGATGATTGGTACCTCAACTCTACCAAAATACCCTTCTTGGCTTTTTACCCTTAAGACACCCCCTAATTACCAAAATACCCCTCTAACCCAAAATCCCAAAATTCCAAAAATTCCCAGAAAATCTTAATAATTCTGAAATATTCCCAATTTCATTTCTTTCAACTACCACATTACCCAATTTGGCCAATTTGACCATCTTTAACCAAAATCAATTGCCCTTTAAAGACCCAAAATTCCCCAAATTCATCTCAAATGTCTATCAATTTGATCTTATGTGACCACAATTTCATTCTTAAATTCAAATTCACTTTTGATATGACAAAATAAACCAAATACAAGCTCAATTGGTCCATGATTTGAACCCAATTCTGATTTGGGTTAAAACCCCAAATTTGACTCTTAGTCTCACCAAATTGAACCCATAGCCTAGTCAATTGGCCTCAATTAATGTTGAAAAATCCTTATAACATTCCTATACATCAAAATCAACCATCAATTGGCCTTGATGAACCCTCAAATCCATTTGATTTTGGCCTAAATCCAAAATTCCCAAATTTAGCCCCAAATTGGCTAAGTCCATCCATTTGATTTTTGGCCTAAATCCAAAATTCCCAAATTTAGCCCCAAATTTGCTAAGTCCCCAAATTTCACCCACCCTAAATCCAAAATTCCCAAATTTAGCCCCAAATTGGCTAAGTCCTCAAATTTCACCCAATTGCCTTAACCTCCAAATTGACATCCAATTCATGTTGGAAACTCTTCATGAGGTCCTTATTAACCTTTCAAAATAATTAGTTTGGACCTAGCCCAAGGCTAACCCAAGCTAGGCCCAAGCCTTGCCCAACATGACCAAATTGATTAAAGTTCAAAATTTCTTTAAATTGACCTTTCAATTGGGCTCAAAACCATTTCCATTCTTCACCAAAGTTGTTCCTTGTGATCATCTACACCAAATGCAATAATCAATTGAGCCAATTGACATGGCTAACCTATCCCAAACCCAAGTTTTGGTCATTTGCACCCACTTGGACCTATGCACTAAATGTGACCTAACCACCTTAAAGCCACCAAATTAACTCCAACACAGCCATTAGTTGGCCCTAGTGACCAGTCCAAACACCATGAAACCACCTAAGACAAGCCATGGACCAAAGGTCCCCAAAATTAAGGGATCTTATTTCCAAAAATGCAAATGCTTAAGATATCTTTACCAAATCCAAGCGCATTTGCATTAAATTGCTGTGATGGTTTCCTCTGGGTTCCCTGAGCTCCTAGCCACCTCCCACTGGCCAACCGACCAGTATAATGGCCGGAAAAGCCCAAAACCGAGAGCCACCCCCATGGCATCTCACCCAAATCAA
>JXCR01140105.1:458701-475660 GCA_002079205.1 Phalaenopsis hybrid cultivar | reverse complement strand
ATTGAACATTTAAATAACATAATCTCTAAAAATGCAGCCACACAGTAGGATAGTTTGGGAAGTCACTGAGATTCTCCTCAGGATCTATGACATCCCCTATATATTCCTTCCTTTAGACTCCTGAAATAAGTGTTCCGCATTGAGCCACTCCCACTTGCTTTTCCACGTCCTACCGTGAAAATCTAAACCTTGAAATCTTGAAGACTAGAACCATTGATCATTATCGAGAGTTTTCTCAAGTGACTCCCGTCATTTGGGATGTAATTAACTATAGGGGCTTGCCTCTATAGGGAACTTGGAACCCAGGTAAAATAAACCCTATTTAATCTTTGTATTAAATAGGGGAATTTGTCGGTCATATATAAAAGGTTCGCAGACCAAACGGATGTCACAAATCTCTTAGTTTGCAGGATTGGGTCTATCGCTGAGGTCTACACTTATCTCTCGGGAAGGTCTAGTATTCGCGGTATCAGACACGATTATGCAAACTATCAGACTAATGAAATCCATTTGGTCTCATTTTTCAAAAATTAAAACATACTACTTTCAAAACTCAAACTATGTATCTTTTATACTTAAATTCAATCTAAAAAATTATTTTCATATATCATATTTTTCAAATAAATCTAATCAATCGAAAAAAGTTTGACCGAAAAATTTCTGGCGACTCCGCTGGGGACTAGTTCCTCTCTCCATTTTGATCAAGTGGTTTGGTCTTCATACATCGGTAGTGTGTCCATGTCCCTCGTGGGCCAGACTACCATTCTTCCGTTGGCATGTCTCGCTCATTTCTTTCTTGGGCAGGTATGGTCAACTCTTTTAGATTCTGGAGCCGCCTGTTTAAACATCCTTAAACAGAATGGTTCTAGAATTTTTAGGGTTTACAGTGGGGTGGACCCCCAATAGGTATGGTCAACTCTCGTGCTAGCAAAGAACATTTGCTAACCGTAAGTTTGTTCCAGCTTGTGTAGTAGTCCTGAGTAGATTTGAGCCTCTCGCTTCTAGATTACCCACTGTGCCCTCTCCATAGGACCTACTAAGGACTCTTAGATTCAAACTCAAGATCAAACTGACAAAAAAATCTAGTCTATCATCCTAGAAACAACAATTTTATGCCCATCAAGACGTATCTCTCTATCTATTTTCTCTTCCTTTCAGACGAAATATAATACTTAGTTTTTTCTCTCTTAAAGAAAGATGAAAAATCTCTCCAACAACGTCTCATGCCGATCTAGGTGCCGCTCATACTTCGTTACTCATATCTCTCAAAATCCCTCACTAATTTCTCTAGAAAATGAAAAAATTTACACTCCACAACTCACGCCAAACTCTCTAAAATCCTTCTAAAACCTCATTCTAATTACTTCCTAATTACTTGTCATAAGAAGCGCCAACCCCTTCTTTTTAAAGAGAAACAATACAGCTCTTCATTCCAAGAGACACATTTTCACTTCAAGAGACATTTCTTCATTCAAAAACCTTTTAAAGTGTCTAGATTCATTGAATCACTCCATGGAGCGTGCAAGTTACTAGAATCTTTTAGAACATCCCGAAATGAACTGAAATCGCTCAAAAGCCATCCAAAGACCGTCTCGGGTGCTATGGCGACAGTATAGCTCCTGTTTCTAGTCGGGCGCTATGGCACTAGTTTGGGCGCTACAATGCCACCCTGTGGGCAACACACCCGTTTTACTCGATTTCAGCTCCGTTTCAACCCTTTTCAGCTCCGATTCGCTCCAAGCGTTATACCTACAAGTTAAACATAAAACTAACCTTTCTCTAAAGTGTAATTTTATTCAAAAACATGTGTTAAATGTAAAACAGATTAAGCATAGAAAGACATTTAAAATGCGCCAGATCATAATTTTCTTCCTTGCTCGATTTGACTCCAAATTACACTATTTAAACTCCATTTCTTGCACTTGTAATAAAAAATTTTTAAAATATTTTCTATTAAAGTGCAACATCTTTAAAAATATATATAAAATGAGCATTAAATATATATTTAAAACAAGTAAATTTAAGGTGGATCATAAGGTCAATGGGAACAAACCTCTCCAGCACAAAAACTCTCCCGTCCATGGATTCCTTCGCATTTGTGTAATAATCGCAGACTAGCAGGACAATGACTAGAGCGACGATGTAGCAAAGTTTCCTCCACCCGCAGCTAACCAACTTAGATTTTATTCTACCCCCAACATGTGGATGCAACAGTCGGGAATTAGCATCTTTCTGGCCAATATGTTTGCTTACCTCTGGGATGCTGAAATGCTCACAAATCTTTGGTGATCGAAGCTCAAATCCCTCTTTCCCTTGGTTTTGGGTGTCATAGAACTAGCGTAAGGTCAATGCGTGAAAAAAATGACGAGGTGGTGGCAAAAAACTTTGCAAGCCAGCCAGATATAAGGAGAAGGGGCGGATAAAACAGAGCTATGGCTCAAATCTTATTTGAAACCTTCGAATCTTCTAAGATCCCCCCCGAATGTGGCAGGATCACGCGTGGACAAGTCCTTGCTGGCGAGCTAGGAGCTGCAACGGTGCAAACTGGAAATAGTGGAAGGCACCTAGCGAACAGTGCTCGGTATGAGACTTAAATGCCCGATGGTGTGGTCACATTCGACTTGGGCGTGATCACGTAAATTTTGTTTTTCACATGACTCATGCTCACCTCGTGGTTTCGAATCTCTACTTGACTGCACAATTCTGCGATACCCTTAGCATTTTGTTTTTCGACTCCTACCCCACTTTGGCAAGTCAGCTAGTGAATGGGCTCTCCTAAGCCTCCTAAGAGTTTGCTCTATCTCAAGGTCAATGGGTGATAAGTCAGCTATGCCATGTTCATGAAGGATGTATTGACTAAGAAGAGAGTTTGGGAATTAGGAGACTAGCACTTTCTGTGGAGTGCAGTGTGACCTTGCAAAAGTAGTTGCCTGAGAAGATGGACTCAGGTAGTTTATTCCATGTGCCATAGGAGCCAAATTTGTAGGGAGAATCCATTGTGACTTAGGAGTTAGCATTAATTTGATGCCACTATCCATCTTTAGAAGGCTAGAATTCAGAGTGGCACTCTTACCAACATGACCTTACAACTGGCTGGCTGATCCTTCTACCCTATGAGAATTAGAGGTTGTACTGGTGAAAGCGGACATGTTCATATTCCCTGCAGACTTTTTAGTCATGAACATGGAGGAAGACAAGGAGATACACTTGATTTTAGGCCGACCATTCTTAGCTACTGGGCGAGTAATGATTGATGTACAAAAAGAGAAGTTGACCATGAGAGTGAATGACGAGAAAACCATCTTTGATATTTTGAAGTCCATGAAATTTTCCCAAGATCAGAGTGGCATTTATTGTCATAGGATTGAAGTGGTGGAAGGGGTAGTGTGACTAGCCAAATTATGGAAATATTGGCAGATGAACCAGTAGAGCAAGTAGATGTTGAGGATGAGAATGAGACTGTTAGAGAGCAATCTGTTTTACTACTAGTGGGGCACTTGAGCCTACAGGAAAAGGTTTGAGTTGTTGGACACCACCACAAATTCCACACCTTTAGTACCGTCCACAAAGGAAGCCCGTGAACTGAAGTTGAAAGCCTTGCCTAGGACCTCAAATATGTCTACTTAGGAGAGCCATCGACCCTGCTTGTTATCATTTCATCATACTTGAGTGAGATGCAAAACGAGAGGTTAATTAGGGTGCTTAGGACATTTAGAAAAGCTTTTTGGTGGGCCATAGCTAGCATAAAAGGCATAAGCCCGTCTCTTTACACACATAGAATCTTGATAGAAGAGAGACATTGATCTAAAGCTGACCTCCAAAGGAGAGTGAGCCATTTCATGAAAGAGCTTGTAAAGAAGAATATATTGAAGTGGCTTGATTCAAACAAAATCTACCTATCTCAGAGAGTGCCTGGTCAGTTTGATTCATTGCGCACACAAGAAAGGAGTGATAGTAGTGGAAAATGTTAGATTACTGAAAAATCTCAACCAGGGGATGAGAGAGGTCTGGTGTACTTCGGAAGAACTTGGGGGAGTAGAACTATTTGAGAACCTAGTTGATTAGCCAGGACAGTATTTGAGGTGAGTGATCTTAGACTTTTGAAATGACAATTCGATCTTGGAGACCCGATATAAGATTGATCAATGTGGTTTTTTCTGAGTGAGGACGTTACATCAAGCATTATCTTGGGAGGCACCCCAAGCATTATCTTAGAATTTGATTTTATTTGAGTGATAAATACATGTGTTGATATTCGTGTAGTTGCAAATGTCGTTGCTCATCCCTTATTGCTTTTCATTGTACTTGTGTTCTGTCCCTCTATGGAGTAGTTGTTCCTCGTCAGTGGGGTAGGAGTCAAAAAACATGATGCTAATAGTACCGGGGAGTTATGGAGTTAAAGAAAGAGTGGGGACTGCCAGGCGAGCGTGGGTCGTGCGAAAAAAAAACCTTGCGTGACCACGCCTCAGTCAGGTGTGACCATGCGCCATCGAGTATTTAAGTCTCGTACCGAGCACTATTCGCTCGGTGTCTCCCACAATTTTCTGTCTGCATCGATATAGCTCCCTCTCCTGAGCCCTAGATCATCGACGACGTCTTGTCCACGCAAGAGCCACCCGCATTTGGGGTAGATCTTAGGAGAACCGAAGGCTTTCGGTAAGATTTGATCCTTAGCTCCTTTTTTCTTCCCTTTTCCTTAGCTCTATTCAACTTGCCTAGTTTCTTGCCACCACATTGCCATTTTTTTGGGCATTGCCCTTACAACACTCTTATGACACCCAAAACGATGGGAGAAAGGGATTCAAGCTTCGATCGTCACCAATTTATGGGCATTGCTGCATCCTAGCGGTATGCGAATATTTTGGCAAGAAAGAAGCTGATTTCCAAGTGTTGCTTCCAAATGCCCGGGGCAGGGTAGAATCTAAGCTGGTTAGCCGTAGTTGGAGGAAACTTTGCTACACCAATACTCCCATCATTGTCCCGCTAGTCCGCTAATTCTACTCAAATGCAAAGGAATTCATGGACGGGCGAGTCTTTGTGCAGGGGAGGTCTGTTCCTGTTGAACCTATCATGATCAACAACCTTTTTGACCTCTCTATCATTCCAAGCAGTGATTAGGATAGCTTCTTCTTTCCGAACTACCAAGAGATCATCGACTTCCTGATTGACGTCACTGGTCAGTGGAAGGGGGAGACTGTAGTGAACTTCCCTCTCTCATACTTGAACCCCACCTTTGCCTGATGCTACTTCATTGTGACCCACCTTCTACCTACCACTAGCTTTACTGATGTCATGAGTTATAGGGCGGTCCTAAACTTTTGTATCCCGTCAGGAAAGTCGATAGATGTCGGCCTAGTGCTCCACAATTTCATTGCTTACATAGCTAATGGGAAGGCCATCGTAGGATTAGACCACGCGTCACTGATCACTGCCTTATGTGTGAGGGAGGGGTTTATTGGAGGAAATGAGATGTTGCTCTCGCAGAAGCTCATCACAAGGAATTTCTTTTCTTCTATGGGCTCCGCGACAAGATCATCTCGTAAGCAAGGGGAGAGCTCCACTCGGCATCTCGAGGCATCGCAACCTAACCCTTGAACATCAAGGTGATCAGGTGTTTGGTTGCGATGGAGATAAAGATTCTTGAGGTACGTCAACAGACCAAGCACTACGCAGTCCAACACATTGCATACATGCATTGGTGTGTTAAGGCGGTGCAGGGGACACTCCCATCAGTGTCATTTTCGAATGCGCCATCTTTTGTGATTTTTGTCTCAGAGGATGACAGGATGGAGGAGATTGACACTGATTAGACCGACTATTGCATTGTTTTCTTTGTCCCGTGTGTTAGTGTTATGCTTTAGAGTATTGTTGTCCCTGTTGATGTAATTGACTAGTTTTTCTTGGGTGACTACTGCATTGTTAGCATTTGGTGGATTGTGTCAGCATCATGCTTTAGAGTGTTTTTGTTCCTGTTGAAATGTTATGGCATGTGCTTCTGTAGATTTTCTAAGTTATATATGTTCAATTTTACTTTTTGTTCTGTGCGCTTTCTCAATTCTTTTTATATGGTGAATTATTATATATTTCCTTAGCTGTGTCTGTTATACAATACCTACGTTTATTTGCGTTATCAGTACTTTCTGAACCTAAAGAGTCTCATAAAAATTATAATAAACAAGTTTGGGAGAGGGATTTGATGTTTATAATCTTGAAGTAAAGTATTTTTCATATTTTATGCTGTGGATTATAGTTATTTTTGGTAGTGCCTTATGTCAGCATCCTGAGCACTTAACTTGAATATATAAAAACAGTATTAAAACAGAAATAATCATTAAAGGGGATTGGNTGCGCTTTCTCAATTCTTTTTATATGGTGAATTATTATATATTTCCTTAGCTGTGTCTGTTATACAATACCTGCGTTTATTTGCGTTATCAGTACTTTCTGATATAGTATTCTTGTGATAATAAACAAGTTGGGAAAGGGATTTGATGTTTATAATCTTGAAGTAAAGTATTTTTCATATTTTATGTTGTGGATTATAGTTATTTTTGGTAGTGCCTTATGTCAGCATCCTGAACACTTAACTTGAATATAAAAAAACAGTATTAAAAGAGAAATAATCATTAAAGGGGATTGTTTTAAATTAGTAGCTAAGAATCATGTCCCATGCTTTACAATCTCTCATTGAACCTAAAGAGTCTCATAAAAATTATAAGGGTGTAATTAAAATGTGAGTAGTTAATCAAAAAATTTTTCTTTATCGCTCAGGCGTTAGCATAACCAAATTGGTTGAAACTTAACTTTTCTACTAGACAATAATATAATTGGAGGTCCGGGTAGGAAAANTAGTAGCTAAGAATCATGTCCCATGCTTTACAATCTCTCATTGAACCTAAAGAGTCTCATAAAAATTATAAGAGTGTAATTAAAATGTGAGTAGTTAATCAAAAAGTTTTTCTTTATCGCTCAGGCGTTAGCATAACCAAGTTGGTTGAAACTTCTTTGAGGCCAATTAATTAAAAGAAAATTCACTTTCAGAATTAATCAAGAAATAAGTTCCACTCGATACAGCAATTCTCAGAAAAATGGGGGAAAATATAGTAAAATAAGAGAAAAGTCTAAGGAAAAGAAAAAAATTCTCAGAATCCCAAGCTTCAGACCTGGGCTTTAGAGCCTTTTTTTTTCTTTATGGATGGTGGTTTGTTACTTGCCTACCCCACTTTGTAGGGTAAAGGTTTGTTGTTCTTTTTTGTTGTATGGTGGTTCTAATATCTTCTAGGTTAATATCTTGTTGAGTTTGTTTGGTGGAGTTGGGGTTTTGTGAAGAGATAGCTGTGTTAGAATTTTTACTATGCCGTGATACCTACATTCATTAAAACAACAAATATTGCATATCAGTTATGATTAGGACATCGAATAACAAACGTAATCTATAGGTAAATAAATATTTATTTGAAATATAAATAAATTATAGAATTTACCTGGTTTTGTTACAATCGCTCATCCACCAACATACTAAAAATTTCAAGTTTTGGATAACCACATTATTCAAAATGTATTGTATTACTTACAAATAAACTCGCGGTATTAATTATTTATAAATAGGAAAAAGCTTATAAGCTGTAATCGATTAACTTTAAATTGCAATGTAAACGAAAGAGTTATGTTTGATTCAAAATNAGCTGTAATCGATTAACTTTAAATTGCAATGTAAACGAAAGAGTTATGTTTGATTCAAAATAAAAAAAAAAAATAGTTATGTTTAAACAAACAATTAGAATAAAACTAAAAATAAGAGTCGAAGGAGAACACCTCAGCATGAACTCAAACTGGGTTTTGAACAAATTGGAATCAGAGTTCAAGTAAAATAATATGAAACTTGCACCTTTATATTTCTTGTTCTATAGTAATTAAATATATTAAAAACACCAGTGCTGCTTGATATTATTTGCATGATTCCAGTTAAAATTATTATATGGATTAGATTGTGCTAGGCAAAAGATCACGAAGTTGTTAATAAACCAATTCAATACNCCTTTATATTTCTTGTTCTATAGTAATTAAATATATTAAAAACACCAGTGCTGCTTGATATTATTTGCATGACTCCAGTTAAAATTATTATATGGATTAGATTGTGTTAGGCAAAAGATCACGAAGTTGTTAATGAACCAATTCAATATGAATTGAATTTAAATTGAGCTAGCGTTGAATTGAGTTACATGGATGAAATTAAAAAATCATATATTCTTATATATTTATAAAATGAATTTTAGACATTCTCATGCAATAATAAGCTCAAGTCTTGTAGGCAAATGTGTCTTAAGTTTTGTATTTTCTGATTATATTTGATATTGAATTATATGTATCATGCAAATTGACTAAAAGACCATTTATTTTTAACTAAATATGGTTATTTTAAGATAATTTATTCATATGTTTAGGCTACATGTAAAAAAAATATAAATGGATCATTAATCCTATACAAGTAGTAGTTAAATTAA
Source organism: Phalaenopsis hybrid cultivar (assembly GCA_002079205.1). Taxonomy (NCBI): domain Eukaryota; kingdom Viridiplantae; phylum Streptophyta; class Magnoliopsida; order Asparagales; family Orchidaceae; genus Phalaenopsis; species Phalaenopsis hybrid cultivar. Next base: position 467,153 of record JXCR01140105.1, on the reverse strand, counting down.
ATTAGTTTTTCAATTATGGCATCTAGTCATTTCGAAGTAAACCATCAAATTAGGCTTAAATTATAAATCAATATCAATCACTTTAATGTATCGTTATATTCTAGTCAAACTCAATTTGAATAAATTTTAACCGACTAAAAANTTTTAGACATTCTCATGCAATAATAAGCTCAAGTCTTGTAGGCAAATGTGTCTTAAGTTTTGTATTTTCTGAGTATATTTGATATTGAATTATATGTATCATGCAAATTTACTAAAAGACCATTTATTTTCAACTAAATATGGTTATTTTAAGGTAATTTATTCATATGTTTAGGCTACAAGTAAAAAAAATATAAATGGATCATTAATCCTATACAAGTAGTAGTTAAATTAAATTAGTTTTTCAATTATGGCATCTAGTCATTTCGAAGTAAACCATCAAATTAGGCTTAAATTATAAATCAATATCAATCACCTTAATGTATCGTTATATTTTAGTCAAACTCAATTTGAATAAATTTTAACCGACTAAAAGCATAATCCAAATAATAATAATTCAGTCTAATTAACACAACTGCATGGTAACAACACTATTTTCTTTGTTGCATGGGCTTCACCACATTTGTATCATGCAATTACCTTGTACGAATCACAGATGACAAACAAAGAATGAACGACGATTGACCATAACTCTTGCTGTTTGGAATGCTGCAGCAAAGCGAGAAAGGAAGTGCCCTATATCTAAATTCGAATGGAAAGAGTTGTTTGAGAAACTCTTCAATCAATATGAAAGAAAAAAAGAAAGGAGAAAGAATAAGTTACCTAGCACTAGTTTCGGAGAAAATATTACGTCCCTAGTTCAGACGGTAATCTTTATCCAGAATCCAATAATGAAATGACACGTGGGTCTGAGTTGATCCGATTTGGCCATATATTGGTATTTAGAAAAAATGCGAGAAGAAATAGTTGTAGGGACAAAATAAAGATGATGAGCAGACAATGAAACAACAAAACATATTCAAAACCCTAGAATCAGAAGAAGGCAGTCATGAAGGAAAGCAGCCGAAAAGGAGAATATGCACATCAAGACCGAAAACAGGGAGCTAATGGTATTTAGAAAAAATGCGAGAAGAAATAGTTGTAGGGTCAAAATAAAGATGATGAGCAGACAATGAAACAACAAAACATATTCAAAACCCTAGAATCAGAAGAAGGCAGTCATGAAGGAAAGCAGCCGAAAAGGAGAATATGCACATCAAGACCGAAAACAGGGAGCTAAAGCCATCGTTAGGTTTTAATGAATATAACATGCTTGCACTCCATGCTTCTTCAAATTCATTCATAGTTTCAGCCATTTGCTTAACTTGAACGTAGAAAATTTCATTGATGTTTTGAAATTGTGTTCTATATATTTTATGTAGAGTCAAGTTATTTTGTGTTAAACATTTCAAGTATTGTTGATTTTTTTTCAATACAACCAGGTTGTAATAAATATTGTCAACCATTAAAATGTTATAGTATGGCTTAAATGTGACTCATATGCTTTCAGCTATGATGAACACAAACCATTATTGTGGTTTTATGTAGACTTGGAGCACTACAACCGTGTTGTACTCCTACTTTTTTTTAGTTTATTGCACATTTTTTTTCTTTCTTTCAATACTTTATAATTTATTTGTTACTAAATTCTTTTTTAGGAAGAGTTAGAATGGCGTGAAATACGAATTTACGTAGTATTTCTTCATTACAACTATGTTGTATTTCTGTTTTTTTATCATTACAACGTTTGTTTTCAATCATAGAGCTATAGGTAATTTCTTAGTTGTGAGTAAATTCATTTAATTAATAACTTTGGAAGTGTTTTAATAAGTTGTACGTAGATATTGTTGACTACCAACCTGTTGTTCTCTCGGTTTTTTTCAGTACAACAAGTGTTTTAGATCATTTAATCATTATAAATGTTTTTTTCTTAGTTAATTAAAGTGAGTAATCAAATATAAAGTTTTTTTTTTAAAATTTTAATTTGACATATCTGTCAACAACTATGTTANCATGCAATTACCTTGTACGAATCACAGATGACAAACAAAGAATGAACGACGATTGACCATAACTCTTGCTGTCTGGAATGCTGCAGCAAAGCGAGAAAGGAAGTGCCCTATATCTAAATTCGAATGCAAAGAGTTGTTTGAGAAACTCTTCAATCAATATGAAAGAAAAAAAAAAGGAGAAAGAGTAAGTTACCTAGCACTAGTTTTGGAGAAAATATTATGTCCCTAGTTCAAACGGTAATCTTTATCCAGATTCCAATAATGAAATGACACGTGGGTCTGAGTTGATCCGATTTGGCCATATATTGGTATTTAGAAAAAATGCGAGAAGAAATAGTTGTAGGGACCAAATAAAGATGATGAGCAGACAATGAAACAACAAAACATATTCAAAACCCTAGAGTCAAAAGAAGGCAGTCATGAAGGAAAGCAGCCGAAAAGGAGAATGTGCACATCAAGACCGAAAACAGGGAGCTAAAGCCATCGTTAGGTTTTAATGAATATAACATGCTTGCACTCCATGCTTCTTCAATTTCATTCATAGCTTCAGTCATTTGCTTAACTTGAACGTAGAAAATTTCATTGATGTTTTGAAATTGTGTTCTATATGTTTTATGTAGAGTCAAGTTATTTTGCGTTAAACATTTCAAGTATTGTTGATTTTTTTTCAATACAACGAGGTTGTAATAAATATTGTCAACCATTAAAATGTTATAGTATGGCTTAAATGTGACTCATATGCTTTCAGCTATGATGAACACAAACCATTATTGTGGTTTTATGTAGACTTGGAGCACTACAACCGCGTTGTACTCCTACTTTTTTTTAGTTTATTGTATTTTTTTTTTTTCTTTCAATACTTTATAATTTATTTGTTACTAAATTCTTTTTTAGGAAGAGTTAGAATGGCGTGAAATACGAATTATTTCTTCATTACAACTATGTTGTATTTCTGTTTTTTTATCATTACAACATTTGTTTTCAATCATAGAGCTATAGGTAATTTCTTAGTTGTGAGTAAGTTCATTTAATTAATAACTTTGGAAGTGTTTTAATAAGTTTTGCGTAGATATTGTTGACTACCAACCTGTTGTTCTCTCGGTTTTTTTCATTACAACAAGTGTTTTAGATCATTTAATCATTATAAATGTTTTTTCGTAGTTAATTAATGTGAGTAATCAAATAGAAAGTTTTTCTTTTTTTAAATTTTAATTTGACATATCTGTCAACAACTATGTTGTTCCCTCGTTTTTCTTCAGTACAAGTGTTTTCTATCACTTAATGATACAAAATGTGTTATTTGGGTCTAAATTGCGCTCAACAATAAATTTTTATGGTTTTAGTAATAATTTTACATAGAGATGTTTTACTACAAGGATGTTCTATTCCAAGCTTTTTTCAGTTTAATGATTGTTTTTTATCAATCAATACCATATAATTTGTTATTTGTGAATAGCTTTCGAAAAGGAAGTTTTAATGGTTTAGTTTAATGTACGGTTTTCTGTTGTATTTAATCACTACAAACATGCTATACTTCTATTTTTTCTTCAGTACAATATGTTTTCAATCACAAAGTGATAGCTAATTTGTTATTTGTGACTAGATACATTTAATTACTATCTTTAGAAGGGTTTCTGTAACTTGCGTGTAGACATTGTTGTATACGACCAAGTTGTTCTCTCAGTTTTTGTTTTGTACAACATTTTCTTAAATCATTTAATGATTGTAATCCTTTCGAACACTAAATCTTATCTAGCGTGCGTAACTACAATACGCATCCTATGCTTTCTTCTCAATATGAACAATGGTGCCAAAAGTTTTTGTGCAGTTGACTCTTCATTTGCATATTCTGTCACTTAGCCCTGAAGAAAACTAACGGAGAACCGATAGAACAACATAAAATTAGGAGTACAAGTAGGATTATAGTAATAAAATATATAAAATATCTTTAATTACATTATTAAAATTTATTATTGATAGCAATTTAGACCCAAAAATCATATTTTGTATCATTAAATGATGAAATACACATGTTGTCCTGAGGAAAACCGAAGTAACAACATAGTTCTAGACATCGATATTATTACTTACATTAATTTAGTCATAATAAACTAAGTAATCATGTCAGCTACCGACCAAACACAATGAATATAATGTCAAAAGATTATCTATGCGCTAAATCTGATTTTAAGAATAGACAAAAACTAAATAGAAGTATGTAGTTTCTTTTTTCAGATGGTTGTTTTGCAATGATTAGGTTTTTCATTGATTCTGATGGTAACTGAAAGATTAATAAATTTGTAGAGAATCACAATCATTCACTAGTAGAGCGGAGTGATTAACATCTCTTGTGTTTGCATTGGGTTACTAGTAAAGATAAATCAGCTGTCTTGCAGTCGATGACACAAGCAAAAATTAGAGTGATTGATGCATTCAACTCTCCTATAGAAGCAGGAGTACAATAATTGGGAATTTCAAGAAGAGATACATATAATTACATCCAAACGGAGAAAAAATCATGAATTGAGAATGGAGGCACAAATGCTCTATTGCAAATATTTAAGGAAAGACATACTAAAGATAATTTGTTTGCTTGGGATATACAAGTCGATGAGTTAGGTGGATTGCTGAATTTTATTTTTGGAGTGATGGTATGTCAAGGATTAACTATGCTTATTTTAGAGATGTCACACTTTTTAATACAAGTTTTCGATTTAATAAGCACAACTTAATTTGTGCATCTTTTGTTGGAGTAAATCATCATTAACAAAATATTTTATTTGGGGTAGCCTTTTTATTGGAAGAGGCCATTGAGTTATTCACTTAGTTATACAAAATATTCATACTCGTAATGAATGATAAAAATTTCATAATAATATTCATTGATGAAGTTCAAGCAATGACGAAAGCTTTAGATATGACATTGCCTCATACTCAGTATCGATTATGCCAATGACATATCTCTAAATAGACCTCCTTAAAAGTGCATTAATTCAATACTAATAGGATAATACAGATATTATTTAACATGTACATGACTAAATGTGATTCATAAGATGAGTTTGAGCAAGTATGAGCCATGATAGAAAAATGCTACAACATAATGCTTGGCTAAATTATCTATATAGAATTAAAAATAAAAGATTAACAACATTCAATAAAGATATTTTCTGCATTAAAATATTATCAACACAACGCCGTGAGTCTACAAACAATATCTTTCATGGAGTCTCTAAGCCTAAAAACTCCTATTGACTGTTTCTTGGGATTGGAGATGCTCGTGAATACATGAAGACAAAGTAAACAAGATGAAGATTTTAGATGTAGCGAGTTTGTAGTTATTCCAATTGTTAGAAGCAGCCTTTTATTGAAGCATGCTGCTACATTTTACTCAAGAAAACTTTATGCTTTCTTCAAAGAACAATTTTTGCATGGATTCGATGGACCATCCACAAAAAAATGTGATAATAGCTATACAAATACATGATTAGAAATCTTTAGAATAGAGAACGTTCTAAGTTATAAATAGATCATTTTAACAAAGTAATCTTCGACATATATGTAGCTGCAAGAAATTTGCGATGATGGTGTTATTAAGTGCACACTGTATAAAGGTACTCTGTCAGGAACATATTGTATACATCCCCAAAAAATACCTTTTAATGAGTTGATCTTCTAGAGCAAAGAATAACAGATACATTGATGTCACGTATAAGGACACTAAAGAGTTACAGGTCAATAAATTCTCCATCAATCNGAAAAAGGATTCATGTAGCCGACCCCACGTAGTGGGATTAAGGCTTTGTTGTTGTTGTTGTTGTTGTCGTTGTTGTTATTTTATGGATTAATTGGCTGTTATTTTACTAATCATTCTCGTCAGAGTGAATAAGCGAAAATCTTTCATGTTGGAAGAGAGTGTAGAGCCATCTAAATTGTCCAAGCAAAAAATCTCCATAGTCAAAAAGACTGCAGAGTCAGCCACAATGATAAATCAAAAAGCCTCGTTAATTGAAGAGAATGCAGAGTCAACCACGGCCGTCCTTTTTGTCCTATGCTTGTTTGTTTATTCAGAGATATTTTAAAAAGTTCTTTCATTATTTTGTATAAATTATTAATAACAATAACTACTAACTACTATTCAAATTTAACGGCAATTCATCCGAAAACTCAACATTATTCAGACAACTGTGTTACACCCAAATGATGATGGATACTATTGAGCGTTAAAATATCCAAAAATTTTGAGTGTTTTCTCCATTTGTTTATTTTTTTACTCATTATTGATGTAAAATATGTCTTAAATTGATGTTGTATTGAGTTAATTCTGGAGTACAACCTTAATTTTTCAGGTTTTTTCATGTAATGAGATTAAGACAAGCAAGGTTCGCATGAATGCATCACTTAGAAGATTCTGATATCAAATAAAAGTTCTATGATTTGCTGGAAAACAATAATTGTGTAATATGATATGATAATGAAGAAATTCACTGGTACAATGTTGTTGTTCTGGGCATTTTACTTAGATAAATTTCATATAATTAAACCAATTCTCTGAAGGACATTGAATATTGAGGTGAAAATGAGGTCTTCTTACTCGTGTATTTAAAATGTTTTTAATGAGTGTTGTATTGAGTTAATTATAATATCTAATTTTTCAGGTGTTTCCATGTAATGAGATCAAAATACAAGTAAAATCCCAAGGAATGCATCACTTTGGATATTCTGATCTCAAAATAAAGTTCTATGACTTGTTGGAAAACATAAATTGTGTGCATAATGATGCATTGAAAAAATTCACATGTACGACGTTGTTGTTTTTGACATTTTACTTAGATTTCTTATAATTAACCCAAGACCCTCAAGAAAATCAAATTGAATCTATTAAGGTGAAAAGAAGATTTTTTTTACTCATTGCTGATTTAAACTTTCTCTTAGGTAGGTGTTATATCGAGCTAATTCTCGAGTACAACCTTGATTTTTTGATTTTTTTCATGTAACATCATCAAAAGACAAGTAAAATCTGTATGAATATATCACTTAGAAGATTCTGATATAAAATGACAGTCCTATGACTCATTGGNAATGACGAAAGCTTTAGATATGACATTGCCTCATACTCAGTATCGATTATGCCAATGACATATCTCTAAATAAACCTCCTTAAAAGTGCACTAATTCAATACTAATAGGATGATACATATATTATTTAACATGTACATGACTAAATGTGATTCATAAGATGAGTTTGAGCAAGTATGAGCCATGATAGAAAAATGCTACAAGATAATGCTTGGCTAAATTATCTATATAGAATTAAAAATAAAAGATTAACTGCATTCAATAAAGATATTTTCTGCATTAAAATGTTATCAACACAACGCCGTGAGTCAACAAACAATATCTTTCATGGAGTCTCTAAGCCTAAAAACTCCTATTGACTGTTTCTTGGGATTGGAGATGCTCGTGAATACATGAAGACAAAGTAAACAAGATGAAGATTTTAGATGTAGCGAGTTTGTAGTTATTCCAATTATTAGAAGTAGCCTTTTATTGAAGCATGCTGCTACATCTTTATGCTTTCTTCGAAGAACAATTTTTGCATGGATTCGATGGACCATCCACAAAAAAATGTGATAATAGCTATACAAATACATGATTAGAAATCTTTAGAATAGAGAACGTTCTAAGATATAAATAGATCATTTTAACAAAGTAATCTTCGACATACTATGTAGCTGCAAGAAATTTGCGATGATGGTGTTATTAAGTGCACACTGTATAAAGGTACTCTGTCAGGAACATATTGTATACATCCCCAAAAAATACCTTTTAATGAGTTGTTCTTCTAGAGCAAAGAATAACAGATACATTGATGTCACGTATAAGGAAACCAAAGAGTTACAGGTCAATAAATTCTCCATCAATTGTTATATTCCGAAACCACATGAGTCGTTATTTGTATCAAATTAGTTGTAAATCATAAGATAATAAAGATGCTGAAGAATATATGTTGAACTCTCTAAAAAAGTTTTCAGATATGTCAATCCAAAAGGCTATCAAAAGAATGAAGGCTGGTGTAGAAGACAAGTATTGTAGTGGTGGTCTTAAAGACCCTCAAAAAGAGATCTAAGGGTATATCTAATGGAAGATTGAAACGATATTGAGAGCTAAAAAGGACTGTTAAAAGTAATTTCTGTATTGGTTATTAGTACATTGTTATTTTAAAAAGGACGATATTGATATGCTTCGGGCCTTTTGTGTGATAGAAAAGTACCGCTAAAACTGAAAGGAAAATTTTATAAGACGGTGGTGAGACCTGCAATGCTCTATGGCGCTGAATGTTGGCCTTTAAAAGAGAAGCATAATAATAAGTTAAGTGTTGCCGAGATGAGAATGATTAGGTGGATGAGTGGCTTTAC
>JXCR01140105.1:373521-440898 GCA_002079205.1 Phalaenopsis hybrid cultivar | reverse complement strand
AAAACCTAAAAACGAGTAGGCCTTCCATGGCTTAAACACCAAATTTGACCCATCCTATGTGGCAATTTTCAATTGGTTAGTTGCACCGTTCTCCCCTCCACCTAAGCTAATTGACATCGGACAATGGCAGCCCAGAGCCTCCCCCTTGGCCTGAATTATACATACCCCNTTAAACACCAAATTTGACCCATCCTATGTGGCAATTTTCAATTGGTTAGTTGCACCGTTCTCCCCTCCACCTCAGCTAATTGACATTTGACAATGGCAGCCCAGAGCCTCCCCCTTGGCCTGAATTATACATACCCGCCTCCATGGCCAAAACTTTAGACCATAAATAACCTAGGAGAAACTTTGTACAATATCTTCTAAAGCCTCTCCCAGACCATCTAAGTGCAATCCAACCATCTTCAACCACTCATTTCCTTTAGCTGAGCCCAATTTAGCCACTGAAATCCTTGGCATTTCATGGCCTTCGATCGAACTCTTCAAAACTCCAAATTGATCATTCAACAAGCTTCTCTAGACATCAAAACCACTTCCCCAATCGCAAGCCCCCTCTCCTGAGCACTATAGTCTATCTTAGACCAAGCTCGAGTCACCCTTCGATCTAATTTCTAAGTAAATAATATCTTTGGCTTAAAAAAATTATAATAAATAAAAGAAAAATCAGAAAAGTATGAAAATTACCTTAGAATGTTCCTTGAGACTAGAGGAACCTAAGACAAATAAAAATGGAGTTAAGAAAACAACTTTATTTTTATGCTATTTTTAATTTTAAAATAACTATAAATATAAAAAAAATGACAAAAATATGAAATTACTCCAAAATGCCATGAATCTCATCTTAATTACAGGAACCGATATAAAAGGCATTTCTAATTTTCTGAATTATAAAACTATGTTTTTTAACATTTAAATATATTTCTCTCTATTTATGAATAAAATAATTATAATAAATAAAATAAAAATAAGAAAAATGAAATTTACTTCTCTGAATTCCTTGAAGTCAAAGACACATAGGAAAAATAAAAATAATGAAATTTTTAAATAAAAATATATCTTCTATTTATTTATTCATTAAAATCAACAAAAAATTGTAAAACTTAAAATATAATTCAAAAATTCATAAAAAAATATTCTTCGTGGTCCTCTATCTTTGGTAAACCATTAATAAATTTCCTGAGAATAGAAGGTATATTTTAGTTAGTTAAATTAATTAACATTGAAAATCCNTGTAAAACTTAAAATATAATTCAAAAATTCATAAAAAAATATTCTTCGTGGTCCTCTATCTTTGGTAAACCACTAATAAATTTCCTGAAAACAGAAAGAATATCTTAGTTAGTTAAATTAATTAACATTGAAAATCTTTATTTTTTTGACTAAAATAATAATTAAAAACTAAATAAAAATCATAAAAATATAAATTCTCTTCTAATATTTTAATTAATCAATGAGTAGAGTAACAACAAAGTTTTAAGGTCTGAGTTGAACTGAGAGAATTATGAAGTGGAAAGTCCTAAGGGTGAAATGATAATTATGGAATTTTTAATTTTAATTAAAATTTAGGTCAAATTAAGAGGTAAATGAGTGATTTTGATCATAATTAATTCTTTGAAATGATTGAAACATAAGGGGTTAAACGGTAGAAATCAATTCATGTTATTTTATATGAAAGGGTAAAAGTGTAATTTTCCAAATTATTGTGGTTTGAAAGTCAATTAAGTTGGATGATCGTAAAGAGCTTGATCTAGGAAGTTGATAACCCATTAATTTTAAGCCCTAAATCATTGATTAAACGATAATACAATCGTTTCATAAGAAATAAGTTCATCTCCCTCAACATTTTTCAAAATTTCAAATCTACCCAAAAAGTCTTAAGAGCTTAGTGGTGAAGTAGGCTTGATCTAAAATCACTTAACGAGTTTTAGAAAAGAAAACACAATAAATTGTGACTTCTTTAAAATACTACAAGCTTAATTTCAATTGAAGAGGTGAGAATTCCCTAATAACTTAATTTGCCCTTAAGGGTGTCTACTCACATAATTCCTAAATAAAACTTCACCTGAATGTTTAGTTGCCCTATTCATGGGATAATTAAAATTTTAAATTTCACTGAGCATAAGTTAAAACACCACAATTAAATCCTAATTTAACTATGGGACNAAGCCCTAAATCATTGATTAAACGATAATACAATCTTTTGATAAGAAATAAGTTCATCTCACTCAACATTTTTCAAAATTTCAAATCTACCCAAAAAGACTTAAGAGCTTAGTGGTGAAGTAGGCTTGATCTAAAATCACTTAACGAGTTTTAGAAAAGAAAACACAATAAATTGTGACTTCTTTAAAATACTACAAGCTTAATTTTAATTGAAGAGGTGAGAATTCCCTAATAACTTAATTTGCCCTTAAGGGTGTCTACCCACATAATTCCTAAATAAAACTTCAGATGAATGTTTAGTTTCCCTACTCATGGGATAATTAAAATTTTAAATTTCACTGAGCATAAGTTAAAACACCACAATTAAATCCTAATTTAACTAGGGGACGATTAATTCAACAAGGTAATAAGTTCCAATAAATTTGAAATGATTCGATGGGTTTTAAAAGTTGCTCAGGGTCATGCCTCAGAAATTTTTGCAATCTTTTGGGCCATTTTGGAGGACATCTAAACTTATGATTCCTTATTGATGAAAATGATTGTTAAAATCTTAGGGACCCACCAAGATATGACTGAGAACCCATTAATTCACAATTCCAAAAAGATACCCTACACTACTTTTCCACACTAATGATCAAATGCTCAAGGATTTGAGTGTTAGATAAAGTATTTAAATCTTTGTGAGCAACTGGGAATATTTTTCCACATATCGATCATCAGATTTGTATAAGTCTGAGTTCTAGGTGGCTAGGGCGATAACGATAATGCTTATGTGAGCTAAGCGAGGGATAGAAGTGGGATTTGGAATAGTATTTCCTACCTCAAGGATCATTAGGGAAAGTGGATATGAACGATGATACTATTCGCCAGCTTTCGGTAAATATTTCCCCTGACACTCTTAGGCTATTGGTAGTCCTAGTCTGATTAGAGTAATTAACATATAGACTGTATTATTTTACAATAATATACTTACAATATAAGAAGACAAAAAAAAAAATTCTTTTTTGAAACATGATTACTTTTGCTTGCTAAAGTGAATTCTACACGCATAAAATTAAAGAATTTTGATAAAAACTTATAAAGGTCCATGACTAATCACTTTGATGAAAATTAGGGATTGCCCTCCTTAGACTGCTATGTTGGAGGCTTTTATCTGAAGTTAGAGTTATAAAACATGCAGTCCACTCTAAGCCCCCACCTTTACCAAATTCTTATACCTAGTCCCGGTCTTTCATATGACTGCGGGTTTATTTTATTTGCTCGTATTTTCCTAAGATTTTTTTCAACTTCTTCATACTAGATTTTCTTGCTTTCTTTTTCTCATAATTTACTTAAATTTCCTGCAACTATACTATGCTTTATGATACTAACCATTCAGTGGTATTAGAGACCCAGGTATGTGTTTATAGTTTGTTTACTGCAATCTTTACTACTTTGATTTACCGTCTCTTTACTATACCATGCATAATTTACTTGCAAAATAAAAAAAAATAACAAAAATACATTTTCAAAATTAATAACACACTTTTAAACCTCTAGAATGCTCTTAATCCACTCCTTTTGAGTTTATGAGGATTTCTCGGATGAGGTAACCTACCGTTGTTAACAATGATTTTCTGGTTTAAATGAGCTTAATAATTTGGTTAGACAAGGTAAAATCAAAAGAAAAAAAGTGATGTTGGGATGATGGAACTGTCTAGTCTTAATCGGTGTCTCTTAACTTTAATTAAAACTCCTCCAAAACTCTTGAATAACAATAACAAGCAAAACCAAAACATGACACATAAACTACAAAACCATGAAACCTTAAACCTTGAGCCGTCACGACGAGAAGCTTCAAACAAACTCCATGGATTTTGCACAAGCTTCAAACTAACTCTGTTTAGGATACTGAGATTCTCGTGTGGTACGATCTATCTTTCTAGGCTATTTGTATGATCTGAATCATGCAAGTATAAGCCCTAAATAATAAAATTGATAGGATAGAACACTAAATGATATCTTTTCAAAATTGAAGACAAACAAAAGGATTTTTTGGGAAGTCATCGAGTCTTCTCTCAGGATCTGTAACATCCCATACCTTTCTTTTTTTTGATTCCAAGAATAATTGTTTCAATTTGATCTTTTCCCATTTGACTTTTTGGTGTCTGACCTTGAAACCTTAAACTTTGAAATCTTAAAGACGGAACCTCTGATCATCATTGAGAGTTTCCTTAAGTGACCTCAATCACTTAGGATGTCATTAACTATAGAAGCTTGCCTCTATATGAAACTTTAGAACCTATGTGATATAAACCCTATTTAGTCTTTATATTAGGTCGGGAAACTTTTCGGTCAACATATAAAAGGTTCACAAACCAAGCATATTTTATAAATTCTTTTAGTTTATGTAATCGAGCCACATTAACAAAAAAGGTGTCAATTTCTAGGGATAGGTGAATTGCTTGTAGTGTGGCGCTCGATTATTTAAATTATCAAATATTTGAGATCTTTTTGTTCTCATTTTCAAAATTAAAATACTATTTTCTAAACTCAAAGTTATATATATATATTAAATTTAAATTATTCTGAAAGTAACTGATAAATTCCAATTTGGCGACCGATAATTTCTAGCGATTCTGCTGGGGATTAGTTTCTCTCTCTATTATCATCAAGAGGTTTTGTCTTCATACATGGATAATGTGTCAATGCCCCTCATGGTCCAGATTATTATCTTTTGCTGGCATGCTTTGTAAATTTTTTTCTTAGGCTAGCAGAGTCAACTCTTCTTCGATTCCAGGATCATTTATTTAATCATCCTTAAACAGAAGGTTTAGAGAATCTATAAAGTTTTCATTTTGTGTGGGATTGGACCCCCAATAGGCTTGTTGGTGAACAAGGTTCACCTGATTCAAGCATGCTATTAAGTTGGTCTCGGATTAGGTCCTGGACTTCATATTTACTGCATGTCTTTTGGGTTTGATTTGCTATTTGCAAGTTGGGTCAATTTTTTGCGCTTTTAACTTTCATTTAAATTTTGAAATAAAGTAAAATCTATCAAAACCATAATTTCTAGTAAACAACAAACTTGAAAAATACACTTTAAAATTTAAAAAATGAAAACAAAAATAAAATAAAATAAACACATGTTGACATCAATTTTGGTTGAGGTCTAGTCTCTTCCTTAGAAGCCTAGGATCTAGCCATAAGATTTTTTTATTGACTATCCTAGAGAACCAGTGATGACACCCTTACCTTTAGAAATTCTAAAACTCTTCTTTGCTCATATTGAAGTTCCACATGTTGTTTATAACCTCTAGCACTTAGTAGGTGAGCCAATATGTGGAGCTCAAGAGGAGTCCCCATAGGACTGTTTGGATTTAGGGTTGAACCTGGGTGATGTGGTCTTGGTCAGTTGATGCGAGCGGATTTAGTGCATTATTTTTGCAAATATTGTTCAATATTATAAAATACATACGACAGACACAATAATAAATATTTAATTTAATTCCAACCAAAATAACTTTAGTGAAAATAATTTTATTATTTTAAAAATCTTTGAACTACCAAATCCCCTAAAAAATGCAAGTGTACGTATCGCTCAAGTAATAAAGGGCTATAGTAGAGTCTTAGATATCGATTCCACAATGAAGTTTGAAATACTTATAAGTAAATTCATATGATTATAATGTAAACTATAATTTAAACTACCAAAGTAAGGTACAAAATCCAAATCTAGAATAAATGAGTGAATGCTAAATAAAATGCAGTTAAGAGACTAAGTTAATTAAATAATTTGCTAAACTTTCTAAAGTAAACTTACAAAAACTAAAAAAAGTTTTTGTGATGAAGAGTTCAAATTTAAGAAAGCATCATTCCCATTTACAATGAGTATATGGATTGTGAAGAAATTAAAATCATTTAAAAAATATATATATAGATTTTTTTGCGCCAAATATATGCAATCCTATTCTTAATCCTCTTCTAATTGCATAAAGAACATTGACCATCCAGAGTTTAGTCCCTAATTCCATGGGTAGGCTAGGAGAATACCAGCTGCTACTCTAGAGCTCCAACTACTCCTTCACCTGAGGGCTAACAATCTTGCATTAGTTTCCAATCAACTGGACCAAATTGGGGATTTTAATCTATCACCTTAAAATCTCCAATTATGCATCCAATAAAGAATATTTCCCTATTTATTTGCACTCAACCCCATAGATGACATCCTCACTATGTTGTAGAAATCATAGCCTTTTCGGAATATATGTCTCTCAACACATTTTAATATTTCAGTTGGCTAGATTGACAAGTAAATGAAGATCCAAGTTCAAATCATCACAAATTTTTGACATTTAAAACCGTATAAAAAAATCAATTCTTCACGAAACCAAATCTCATTATAGGGAGAATGATAAAAAAAACTACTCAGAATTCATGAGAAAGATATGACAAAACATGGATTTCATATATAAAAATAAGTTTACAAAATAAAGAAATAAAAGAGCACAACTTATCTCACAATCCTTCCCAATCAAATCCCTAGAATTTCTCTTCAAGAACTTTCCCTTTTTACAAGCACTCTCAATTCTCTATTAGAAAAGTAATGAAGAAGAAATCACTCACACGCTTCTTCTTTTACAATCCTTGAAGAAAATCTCCAAGCCCTTGACTCTCTCTCTCTCTCTCTCTTGCCTTTTCTGAAAATCCCTCACATGCCTCTTTCTTTTTTTTTATTCCCTAGGCTTCCCTCTCTTTTATTAGGAGCTATCTCCCTCCAAAAAGAATTCAAAATTTCCTCCAAAAATTCTATTCAAAGGTCAACTCTTTTTGAATTTAAAAGACATGTTTATTGTTTCAAGAGACATATTCCTTCATAAAAAACCTTCCAAAGTGTCTAAATGCATTGAATCTCTCCATGAGGTGTTTAAAATAGAAGTCCCTTTCAAAATTCTTATAAAATTAATCTCGAACTTTTTTAATTCCCAAAAAGTCATCTCTGGCGCTAGTTCTGGCGCCTCAAGCGCTGGTTCTAACGCTTTAGGTGCCATCCTCCTTAAGACAACACTGTTGTGGGTTTTTATAATTCAAATGCCAAATCTTGCACTTCAGGCTCCAAATAGGGTGCTTCAGGCACCAGCTCTCTGTTAAATGACGCTTCAGGAGCCAATTTTGGCGATTTTGTCTCCAGCTCTTTGTAAAGTGGCGTTTCAGGCACCAAAATCTCAAAATTAACTTTTTTGGCTCCAAATTTCATAATTTTTGCTATTTTTACTCCAAATGCCTAAAATTGATATACGTGCAACAAAAACATGAAAATACCCTTCCTTAATGTATAATATCACGAAAAATAAGCATAAAATGTATACTTAAAACAACAAATTATTTTGGTGTATCAAAATCTCCCAAACTTAAATCTTACTTGTCCTCAAGTGACACTTTTAATATATAAAAACATATGACTCAGAATAAATATTAAATTTTAACTTCTAAACTTTATTTTAATAAATAAAATAGTAAAATTTAAGAAAAACCTTTAATAACTTAGATTCAAACTCTAAGTCTAAGAGTACTTAGTGCCAAAATTTAAGATTTCTGAATATCTATTTATTTCAAAAAGAATTGTAATTTGACGCATCAATGATACTTAGAACATTCATATGAAAGAGAATTTCATGAAAACTTTCCTAATAATACTGCTAATACTCAAATACAAGTTTAGAAAATGTAATAAAGCCTTTTGCTTAAGTTGATTCAAGTGAAGCCAATTTTTGATTAGGCATCTCCTTAAGCTTCTCCTCACTCATTTTTCTTTTCTTTTCTTTTCTTTTTCTCTTTTTTTTTTCATTCGGAATCTTTTTAATCCTTTCTTTTCATTTTTTTTTCAAGTGAGGATTACTATATCTGGATAGTCTTTAATAATTTTGAACTTCACTATCCACTTCTTAAAGTCAAAACTCCTTACCTT
Source organism: Phalaenopsis hybrid cultivar (assembly GCA_002079205.1). Taxonomy (NCBI): domain Eukaryota; kingdom Viridiplantae; phylum Streptophyta; class Magnoliopsida; order Asparagales; family Orchidaceae; genus Phalaenopsis; species Phalaenopsis hybrid cultivar. Next base: position 432,785 of record JXCR01140105.1, on the reverse strand, counting down.
TCTTCACTTTATAAATTCATATTAGTTTATGATTTTTCATAAAGTTTCACTCTTTTCTTCTTATATGAAACTCTAAAATTCTTAATACTTCAAAAATATAATTTCCTTTATTTTAAATATAAAAACATAGTCTTATCTTTTCATACAAAATATCTTTAACTTAAGAATTGACCTTTATTATTAAAAACTTTTTACCTAAATTTACCATACTATTTACAAACATGAGTATAGTCATTTAAAGTTAAATCTTAATATCCTAGGTCATGTTATACTAATTTAGAAAAATATAGTTAATTGATGACAAATAAAATTTAGTTTAACCCTTTTTAAAAGAAATTTTTCTTTCCCCTAAACTTAAGTTTTTAAGTAATTTAAAAAATATTTGTACAAAATTTAGTAGGTGAAAGAAAACAATAAATGCATGAAAACAAAAACTAACGTGTAGAGGATTTCTGAGTATGAAACTAGGCTATGACATATTGCAAGTACTAATTTTAAAAATTCTTACAGGCTTTAAAGCATTAAATGAAACATAATATATTTTAAAGGGTTTACTAAAAATTAAAAATAAAAATAAAAGCTAAAAATACTAAAAATGCAAAAAAAGTAAAAAATCTACAGTTACTATTATAATTTAGGTCTGCAACACAACATTAAATGTTTTTACTACAATAATTTTAAAAGATAACAAATAACAATCAATCAAAATAATAAACTAAACTCCTAAAAAATCAATCATCATTAGCTTCCTCATGATCATCATCTTCTTCTTCTTCATCTTCATCATCATGATCTGTAGCTTATGGAGTGAAGTTGGGGCAAGTTGGAAATTCTACATTGTACTCACCTCTAAGATATCTAACCATAGCATCCTCATATGCTATGTCATGCTGAGCTCCCCTCTACTCATACTCATCATTATAAGCATTTCTTGCTTCAATTCCTCCAATCCTATTCTCCATATTCACAATATCCATTTGNATAGTATTTCCTACCTCAAGGATCATTAGGGAAAGTGGATATGAACGATGATACTATTCGCCAGCTTTCGGTGAATGTTTCCCCTGACACTCTTAGGCTATTGGTAGTCCTAGTCTGATTAGAGTAATTAACCTATAGACTGTATTACTTTACGATAATATACTTACAATATAAGAAGACAAAAAAAAATTCTTTTTTGAAACATAATTACATTTGCTTGCTAAAGTGAATTCTACACACATAAAATTAAAGAATTTTGATAAAAACTTATAAAAGTCCATGACTAATCACTTTGATGAAAATTAGGGATTTCCCTCCTTAGACTGCTATGTTGGAGGCTTTTATCTGAAGTTAGAGTTATAAAACATGCAGTCCACTCTAAGCCCCCACCTTTACCAAATTCTTACACCTAGTCCCGGTCTTTCATATGACTGCGGGTTTATTTTATTTGCTCATATTTTCCTAAGATTTTTTTCAACTTCTTCATACTAGATTTTCTTGCTTTCTTTTTCTCATAATTTACTTAAATTTCCTGCAAGTATACTATGCTTTATGATACTAACCATTCAGTGGTAGTAGAGACCCAGGTATGTGTTTATAATTTATTTACTGCAATCTTTACTACTTTGCTTTACCGTCTCTTTACTATACCATGCATAATTTACTTGCAAAATAAAAAAAATAACAAAAATACATTTTTAAAATTAATAACACACTTTTAAACCTCTAGAATGCTCTTAATCCACTCCTTTTGAGTTTACGAGGATTTCTCGGATGAGGTAACCTACCGCTGTTAACAAGAATTTTCTGGTTTAAATGAGCTTAATAATTTGGTTAGACAAGGTAAAATCAAAAGAAAAAAAGTGATGTTGGGATGATGGAACTGTCTAGTCTTAATCGGTGTCTCTTAACTTTAATTAAAACTCCTCCAAAACTCTTGAATAACAATAACAAGCAAAACCAAAACATGACACATAAACTACAAAACCATGAAACCTTAAACCTTGAGCCGTCACGACGAGAAGCTTCGAACAAACTCCATGGATTTTGCACAATCATATTGTGTAATATAAGCCCTATCTCTTTTTAGGATACTGAGATTCTCGTGTGGTACGATCTATCTTTCTAGGCTATTTGTATGATCTGAATCATGCAAGTATAAGCCCTAAATGATAAAATTGATAGGATAGAACACTAAATGATATCTCTTCAAAATTGAAGACAAACAAAAGGCTTTTTTGGGAAGTCATCGAGTCTTCTCTCATGATCTGTAACATCCCATACCTTTCTTCCTTTTGATTCCAAGAATAATTGTTTCAATTTGATCTTTTCCCATTTGACTTTTTGGTGTCTGACCTTGAAATCCTAAACTTTGAAATCTTAAATACGGAACCTCTGATCATCATTGAGAGTTTCCTTAAGTGACCTCAATCATTTAGGATGTCATTAACTATAGAAGCTTGCCTCTATATGAAACTTTAGAACCCAGATGATATAAACCCTATTTAGTCTTTATATTAGGTCGGGGAACTTTTCGGTCAACATATAAAAGATTCACAAACCAAACATATTTTATAAATTCTTTTAGTTTATGTAATCGAGCCACATTAACAAAAAAGGTGTCAATTTCTAGGGATAGGTGAATTGCTTGTAGTGTGGCGCTCGATTATTTAAATTATCAAATATTTGAGATCTTTTTGTTCTCATTTTCAAAATTAAAATACTATTTTCTAAACTCAAAGTTATATATATATATGAAATTTAAATTATTCTGAAAGTAATTGATAAATTCCAATTTGGCGACCGATAATTTCTAGCGACTCCGCTGGGGATTAGTTTCTCTCTCTATTATGATCAAGAGGTTTTGTCTAATGTGTCAATGTCCCTCATGGTCCAGATTATGATCTTCTGCTGGCATGCTTTGTAAGTTTCTTTCTTAGGCTAGCACAGTAAACTCTTCTTCGATTCTAGGACCATCTATTTAATCATCCTTAAATAGAAGGGTTTGGGAATCTATAAAGTTTTCTTTTTGTGTGGGATCAGAACCCCAATAGGCTTGTTGGTGAACGAGGTTCACTTGATTGAAGCATGCTGTTAAGTCGATCTCGGATTAGGTATTGGACTTCATATTTACTGCATTTCTTTTGGGTTTGATTTGCTATTTGCAAGTTGGGTCAATTCTTTGCGCCCTTAACTTTCATTTAAATTTTGAAATTATGTAAAATCTGTCAATACCATAATTTCTAGTAAAGAAAAAAGTTGAAGAATACACTTCAAAATTTGAAAAATGAAAACAAAAACAAAATAAAAAAAACACATGTTGACATCACTTTTGGTTGAGGTCTAGTCTCTTCCTTAGAAGCATAGGATCTAGCCATAAGACTTTTCTATTGACTATCCTAGAGAACTAGTGATGACACCCTTACCTTCAGAAATTCTAAAACTCTTCTTTACTCATCTTGAAGTTCCACATGTTGGTTCTAACCTCTAGCACTTAGTAGGTGAGCCAATATGTGGAGCTCAAGAGGAGTCCCCATAGGACTGTTTGGCTTTAGGGTTGACCTTGGGTGATGTGGTCTTTGTTAGTTGATGCGGACGGATTTAGTGCATTATTTTTGCAAATATTTTTCAATATTACAAAATACATACAACAAATACAATAATAAATATTTAATTTAATCCCAACAAAAATAAATTTAGTGAAAATAGTTCTATTATTTTAAAAATCTTTAAACTACCAAATCCCATAAAAAAATGCAAGTATACGTATCACTAAACTATTAAAGGGCTCTAATGGAGTCTTAGATATCGATTCCATAGGGAAGTTGGAAATACTTATAAGTAAATTCATGTGATTATAATGTAAACTATAATTTAAACTACCAAAGTAAGGTACGAAATTCAAATCTGGAATAAATGAGTGAATGCTAAATAAAATGCAGTTAAAAAACTAAGTTAATTAAATAAATTGCTAAATTTTCTAAAGTAAACTTACGAAAACTAAACAAAGTTTTTGCAATGAAGAGTTCAAATTTAAGAAAGCATCATTCCCCTTTACAATGAGTATATGGATTGTGAAGAAATTAAAATCATTTAAAAAATTATTTATAGATTGTTTTGTGCCAAATATAAACAATCGTATTCTTGATCCTCTTCCAATTGCATAAAGAACATTGACCAATCTAGAGTTTAGTCCCTAATTCCGTGGTTAGGCTAGGAGAATACTAGCTGCTACTCCAGAGCTCCGACTACTCCCTCACCTGAGCGTTAACAATCTTGCATTCGTTTCCAATCAACTAGACCAATCTGGGGATTTTAATTTGTCATCTTAAAATCTCCAATTATGCATCCAACAAAGAATATTTCCCTATTTATTTGCACTCAACCCCATGATTGACATCATCTCCCCTGGAATCAAATGTGATTCTCACTATATTGTAGAAATCATAGCCCTTTCGGAACATGTGTCTCTCAACACATTTTAACATTTCAATTGTCCAAATCGACAAGTAAATGAAGATCCGAGTTCAAATCATCACAATTTTTGACATTTAAAACCGTATAAAAAAAATCAATTCTTCACAAAACTAAATCTCATTGTAGGGAGAATGATAAAAAAAAAATAAAATCAATTCTTCACAAAATCATATCTCAAAGTAGGGAGAATGATAAAGAAGACTACTTATTCATGAGAAGGATACGACAAAACATGGATTTCATATATAAAAATAAGTTTACAAAATAAAGAAATAAAAGAACACAACTTATCTCACAATCCTTCCCAATCAAATCCATAGAAGTTCTCTTCAAGCACTTTCCCTCTTTACAAACACTCTCAATTCTCTCTTAGAAAAGTAATGAAAATGAAATCTCTCACACGCCTCTTCTTTTACAATCCTTGAAGAAAATCTCCAAGCCCTTGAATCTCTCTCTCTCTCTTTTACCTTCTTTAAAAATCCCTCACGCGCCTCTTTCTTTTTTTTAATGCTCTAGACTTCCCTCTCTTTTTATAGAAGCTACCTCCCTCCAAAAAGAATTTAAATTCCCTTCAAAAATTCTATTCAAAAGTCAACCCTTTTTGAATTTAAAAGACATGTCTATTGATCCAATAGACATATCCTTTCATAAAGGAACATTCCAAAGTGTCTAGATGCATTGAATCACTCCATGAGGTGTTTAGAAGAAGTGTCCCTTTCGAAATTTGCACAAAATTCATCCCAAACAGCCTTAATTCCAAAAAAGTCATCTTTTGTGCCTCAGGCGCTGGTTCTGCTGCCTCAAGCGCTGGTTCTGGTGCTTGAGGTGCCATCCTCCTTAAGACTGCGCTGTTCTGGGTTTTGATAATTCAAACATCAAATCTAGCACTTCATGCTCCAAATCTGGCGCTTCAGCTGCCAACTCTCTATTAAATGGGTCCTTAGGCTCCAATTCTGGTGCTTTTGTCGCCAGCTCTTTGTAAATTAGCGTTTCAGGCACCAGAATTTCAAAATTCACTATTTTGACTCCAAATTTCATAATTTTTGCTACTTTTCTTCCAAATGCCTAAAATTGATATACTTGCAACAAAAAAATGAAAATAACCTTCCTTAATGTACAATATCACTAAAAATAAGCATAAAATGTATACTTAAAATAACATATTATTTTGGTGTATCAAAATCCCCCAAACTTAAATCTTACTTGTCTTCAAGTGACACTTTTACCACATAAAAACATATGACTCAGGATAGAGATTAAATTTTAACTTCTAAACTTTAGTTTAATAAATAAAATAGTAAAATTTAAGAAAAACCTTTAATAGCTTATATTCAAACTCTAAGTCTAAGAGCACTTAGTAATCAAATTTAAGTTTTCTGAATTTCTATTCATTTCAAAAAGAATTATAATTTGACACATTAATGAGACTTAAAACATTCATATGATAAATAATTTCATGAAAACTTTACTAAAAATGTTGCTAATACTCAAATAAAAGTTTAGAAAATGTAATAAAGCCTTTTTCCTTAAGTTGATTCAAGTGAAGCCAATTTTTTATTAAACATATCCTCAAGCTTCTTCTCACTCATTTTTCTTTTCTTTTCTTTTCTTTCTCCCTTTTTTTTCATTCAAGATCTTTTTAATCTTTTCTTTTCATTTTTTTTCAAGTGAGGATTACTATATTTGGATAGTCTTTAATAATTTTGAACTTCACTATCCTCTTCTTAAAATCAAAACTCTTTACCCTTCTTCACTTTATAAATTCATATTAGGTTATGATTTTTCATAAAGTTTCACTATTTTCTTCTTATTTGAAACTCTAAAATTTTTAATACTTCAAAAATAAAATTTTCTTTACTTTAAATATAAAAACATAGTCTTATCTTTTCATACCAAAATTTTTTAACTTAAGAATTGACCTTTATTATTAAAATCTTTTACGTGAATTTACCATAATATTTACAAACATGAGTATAGTCATTTAAAGTTAAATCTTAATATCCCAGGTCATGTTAAATTAATTTAGAAAAATATAGTTAATTAAGGACAAATAAAATTTAGTTTACTCCTTTTTAAAAGAAAATTTTCTTTACCCCAAACTTAAATTTTTAAGTAATTTAAAAAATATTTAGTACAAAATTTAGTAGGGGAAAGAAAATAGTAAATGGATGAAAATAAAAACTAACTTGTAGAGGATTTCTGAGTATGAAACTAGGCTCTGACATACTACAAGTACTAATTTTAAAAATTCTTACAGGCTTTAAAGCATTAAATGAAATATAATATATTTTAAAAGATTTACTAAAAATTTAAAACAAAAGCAAAAACTGAAAATGCTAAAAATGCAGAAAAAATTAAAATCTTCAGTTACTATTATAATTTAGGTCCACAGCACCACATTAAAATGTTTTACTACAATAATTTTAAAAGATAACAAATAGTAGTCAATCAAAATAATAAACTAAACTCCTAAAAATATCAATCATCATCATCTTCTTCTTCTTCATCTTCATCAACATGATCTGTAGATACGGAGTGAAGTTGGGGCAAGTTGGAAATTCTACAATGTCCTCACCCAGATATCTAACCATAGCATCCTCATAAGCTATGTCATGCTGAAGTCTCCTCTGCCTATACTCACTATTATAAGCATTTCTTGCTTCAATTCCTCCAATCCTATTCTCCATATTCACAATATCCATTTGCTGAATTATAATCTACTCCATAATATTTTCAAGTGAAGCAGTGCGAGAAGTAGATGCCCCTGCAACCGATGTTGAGGGTCTATCACTACCTCCAATCCTAGACTCAGCAAATGATTCAAATCTTTGAACCATATGCTTCCCAAAAGGATTTTGTGGCTGCAGCTTTTCCTCATTTCTATGGTACTCAACTCCTGATTGGTCACATAATGTGAAAATTAAGGCAGGGTAACCCAAACCACTAGCTGTAGCACTACTAGCTATACTCCGAGCATGCTGAACTATAAGTGCACCAACACCTACTGCCTTCATTTTCTGAATGGAGAAGTTTAGCACAGTTTTATCCTTTGTTACTTTGCTTAGATGATTTGTTGGTATTAATTTAGCAGAGATGAAATATTATCATACCTTTGGCTGAGTAGTCATCATGGAAGCGGAGAAGTTAACTTTCTTATTATTTTTAATTTTTCATTTTCCTTTTCCATCCGTCAGAAAGGCAACTACTTCATCGAGGGATGAATCAGTCATCAGAAATGTAGTATATTCGCAATGGAATACATTCCTTAGTCCATAAAAAGCATTGATCCTTTCTGTTGAAAAATCAACTTGCTTACCTCTCACAAAGATGTGATCATCAGTGTTGAACAAAAGGTTGCCATAAAACTCCAGGATCATAGGTATAATAACTACTACAGTGAAGTAGCAGAACCTCTCCCAATTTCTGGTGACGATCAACCTCTCAATCTTGTCACCGAGTTAGCAAAAGCACGTTCCTAGATCAACTTTCTTGATTTCATTTGAGTATGATAACAATGTTGGGCTTTGAAATTGACAAATTTTATCACATCAAAATGTTCTGTTGGCATTCCACTCTTTACACATGGAGCCAATGGAATTTCTATGAAAATCCAAATAAATTACAAAATAAAAAAGCTAACTCCGCCAGTAATATTATTTGGTAAGAAACTTTTGACAATGAGTTTTCTTCAAGATTTTCCATCAAAAATCCTAAAATTTGGATCTCCCATAGTGTAGGAAAAAGCCAAGGTGAAAATAAAAAATTTCTAAGTTAAAGTGAAGCTCTTACCAAGAGAATTTGAAATCTAAGATCATTGTCCTTTAAGATCTTCTCAAATGAGCTCAATGTGAAGCCCAGGGTCATGGTTTAGAGGTAGGAGACAACCCAAGCAATGAAAATGGTGTTTTACTAGGTGATTTTGTGATTTTTTTAGGCAAACTAGAGTTTTTCAGAATTTGGTTCCTCAGGCGCCAACACCTTAATTTTTCTAGATTTCATTTTCTAAGGAAATCTGCTGCGTATCGCTTTATGTCAACCTTTAATTAACTCAAATAAACATTTATACTCATCATTAAACACTAGTTTATCACCAAACTTTCACAAACAACACAAAACTAATTTTTATATATAAAATCCGTGTTGTTACAAACTGACAATTTTCGAGCAACAAACACCAAATTCAGTGTCCAAAGCAAACCAAACATCCTAACATTGAAACCTAAAAGATCGAAATACCAAACACTAACATAAATAGAGTTCAAAAATGAAAGTAATGTAATCCAACACAACATAAAAACTTAAATAAGTAGTACTGGACAAAACAGTCTGTGCATAAAGTAAGTTCAAACATCTTCTTTGCTCCATCCTCCAATGGATTGTTAATACCCGTAAAAATTTTAGAAAGGTCAATAAGGAAATTCATCAGCTGAATCATCTCCAATCCAAGAATATTTCTTGAACATACGTACCAAACCATCTTCAATACGTCCAGTATGTTTAAAATATTCCTTTAGTCTCCAATCCAGATGATTCAACATTTCATAAACATTCCAAATGCATGCATAAGGTTCTGTACCTATTTATTTATCTTCTTGATCCTTTTCAAAATTCCGTTCAAACTGAAGTAAGGTTGAATCTGTGATGAATTCTGGGATGCTTGATCCATCAGTACATTCATATCATTCTCATATCTCATTCTAATACAGTTGCAATAGACTTCTGGGTCCATCGGATTCCAAGAAAGAAGCACTTTCTCCCAACTTTCATAAGGTACTTGTGATTGACTGCATTGTACAAAAATAGTTGATGGATGTCTCAGTCCAGTATTAGGTCCATTAAAAATCAAACTCAAAACTAATTTCACATTTATTACACCAATCTCAACAGGTTTTTCAGTTTGAGTACTGTAATTCAGAATAGTACTCTCCTTAATACCTTACTGATTTTCGTAGTGGGGAGTACTTTTGATGCAATGAAGACATACCATGCCTCAGATGCAGGATTCAACAATGATGAAGAAAAACTTACATTTCCATCATCTCTGGCCTCCCGATTTGCATCTTCATCCGCAAGGTATCGATAGAGTTCATTCATATTATCTCTTGTAGGGGTAAAATTTGCATAGTGGCCAATAAGAACACTTTCAAACATAAACATTTTGTTTATTCTTGAAAGAATGACTTGCACAAACCTGCCTCGCACATAGACAATTCCTTGTTTGATTCCATGTAGATTTGCATAAAACTCTTTCACTATAGGGACAAATACAATGGCAGTAGTGTAGCAAAACACTTCTCAATATTTCTGCGCAATAATATCTTCCACTCAAGTATTCGATGTGTTGAATCCTCGATTCACAAATCCCCTATTCTTGATTAGCCTCTTCTTCACAAGAACTCGATCATGTAACTTATGCGCATCGAAACTGACAAAATTTCTCCGGTTGAAAACTACAAATCCTACAAAATTTTTAGAGTGAGAAGCCATAGGATTTGCAAAATGGTGACTCTTCCCTCAATTTTTCTCTTAAAATGGACTTTGGAATTAGTTTTTGGGAGTTATAAGGGAAGAACCTGCCAAAAACCGCCCTTTGAAATGCCTTAAGTCTTTTTCATTGCTGAGGTGCTTCAGGTGCCGATTCTAGCTCTTCAGGCGCAAGCTCTCTGGAATATGATGCTTCAAGCACCATTTCCAAAATTTTCACTATTTCAATTTGGATCCAATAAATTCTAAAATCTTCCATAAAATTAGGTAAAAAAGATGTTTTTAAATTTTTTTTTAATTTCAAGTTTCTGAAATACAAAGAATCCATAAAAGTACAAATACAAATATATATTAAATATTCCGAACAAAAAAATAAATTAAAAATAAACAATGATAAATATTGGTTGCCTCCCACAAAGCGTTTGGTTTAATGTCGTCAACCCGACATTCGCAGTCTTTATTCTAGGAGACCCAACATCACAGTATTTTTAAAAATTGGTCTTTAAACATCAAAATATGGTTTTAATATGTATCTTAATCACTTTAAATATCCTTCTAGTCTTGGGATCTTCAATATTAATAGCTCCATTGGGATGGACTTTTATAGTTCTGAATGGCCTTTTCCACCTAGACTTCAGTTTTCCATGAAATAATTTCAATCTTATATTGTATAATAAAACTTCCTTTCCAGGTTCATATTCTTTCTTTTTATTATCTTCCAATCATGTCATTCTTTCATTCTTTCCTTATAAATCAGAGCATTATCATAAGATTCATTCCTAATTTCTTCAAGCTCATTTAATTGCAATAATTTTTTCTCACCAACATCTTTCAAATTGAAATTGAACTCCTTAATATCCCAATCAGCTTTATGTTCCAATTTTATCGGTGAGTGACAAGTCTTCCCAAAATTTAATCTATACGAGGACATTCCTATAAGTTTATTAGAAGCTATCTTGTATGCCCATAATGCAGTATCTATTCTAGCAGACCAATCCATTTGATTAGGATTCACACTTTTTTCCAAATTTCTTTTAATTTCACGATTAGATATTTCTGCCAAACCACTAGTCTAGGGATGATAAGTGACCACGACTTTATATATGCTTAAAAATATAAGTATTTAAAACTGCTACTAAAAGATTTACTTCCTCAGCAACTGTACAAGATCCTTAATAATAATTATAGATTAAATAAATATGGATGAAATAAATATTCAATAATTGTAAAGTCACACTTATCAACGCAAGTTTATTATCGCTCAAGTAATATAGGGCTCTAATGGAGTCCTAGATATCGATCCCACAGGGAGTAAGTTTAGAATTACGAACTAAGATTTTAGAAAAAACAATACTTTAATCACAGTAACGAAGTTCAATTTGCTTATCTATGAACTAAGATTTTAGAAAATCAACACTTAATCACAACAATATAATTCAAATTGCTTATCTGTCATCTAATAGGCAATTGAAATAATTACTTAAATTTTTAATAACTCTTAAATAACTAATTATACTAATGAGGTTTTTAATGTGATATTCAATATATCTACTATTAAATAACTAATGATACTAATGAATGTTTAAATGTGATATTCAATATATAAGAAAACCTCATTCTCCTTATCAAGAAATTATAGTGAATGGATAAAGTGAATAAGTTCAAATTATATTGTGCCAAATAGGAGCATACCTATTCTTTACCCTTTGGTACAGGCATAAAGAACATTGACTAATCCTATGCTTGTTTACTGAATCTGCGGCTAGGCTGGGAGGATACCGGTTCTCACTTCGGAGCTCCCATGTTCCCCTCGCATGAGGGCTAACATCTACACTTCAACACCCAAACGATAGGACCGAATTAGAGATTTCAGTCTGTCACTCTAAAATCTCAAATTCTACCGTTGATAATATTATTTCCCTATTTATTTGCACCCAACTTCCAAGGGCTTTGATCTCCTTGAATCTTAGATGTAATCTTCACTTTAGTTGTAAAACTCAATATATTTTAACAAATCAATTGACCAGAATGAAGGTAAATTAAGATCGAAGTGAAAAGATCATCACAATTTCTTAAACATTTTGATGGCTTCACCAATTCAAATCACCATTTCAAAAATCTCGAGACAAGGAGAAAGACAGAGAAAACTACTCAGATCTCTTGGGGAAAACACAACAAAACTCGAAATTCATATATAAAATCAAGTCATACAAACTACAACAAGTAAATAACTTAACTTTAATTTCTCCCAAAAAAAAACTCCTCGAAGTTCTTCTGAATCTCTTCCTTTCTTTAGAGCACACAGAATTCCTCTTTGAAGCAGCAAGGAGGAACAAATCTCTCACTTTACCTCCACTCTTACAATCTCTCAAAGAATTCCTCACAAGTTTTACACACTGTTGGAACCTTTCTAACCTTCAAGAACTCTCTCCCGGACTTCTAGGCTCTCGAAGCTCTCGAGCTTCTTCCAATTTTCGGCCAAAATAGTCTTTTAAAGTTGTGGATGAGCTTTCCTAAGAGTTGCCTAAGCATCCCTCCAAAATTTGGCCTTATCCAAAGCCTGATTGGGCATAACCGTCGAGCTCACCGTCGGCGGCCTTAAGAGTGCCATCGACGGACCTTCATAATGAATTAATTCTGGAGTCTTGGGAAAATCTCGCCATCGGCGCCCTAATTCAATTCTTCACATTTTGGTCCTTTTACCTCCAAATCCGTTCCTTTTTGCATCTTTTTGCTCTAATGACAATAATTCATCATTCCTGCAACAAAACATAAAAAATACCTTTCTTTAAAGTGCAAAATCAATAAAACAATATAAAATAAGTATGAAAATCTCAACATATTTTCCTCTGGTGNGGCGACCGATAATTTCTAGCGACTCCGCTGGGGATTAGTTTCTCTCTCTATTATGATCAAGAGGTTTTGTCTTCATACATGGATAATGTGTCAATGTCCCTCATGGTCCAGATTATTATCTTCTGCTGACATGCCTTGTAAATTTTTTTCTTAGGCTAGCAGAGTCAACTCTTCTTCGATTCCAGGATCATCTATTTAATCATCCTTAAACAGAAGGTTTAGGGAATCTATAAAGTTTTCATTTTGTGTGGGATTGGACCCCCAATAGGCTTGTTGGTGAACAATGTTCACCTGATTGAAGCATGCTATTAAGTTGGTCTCGGATTAGGTCCTGGACTTCATATTTACTGCATGTCTTTTGGGTTTGATTTGTTATTTGCAAGTTGGGTCAATTTTTTGCGCTTTTAACTTTCATTTATATTTTGAAATTAAGTAAAATCTATCAATACCATAATTTCTAGTAAACAACAAACTTGAAAAATACACTTTAAAATTTAAAAAATGAAAACAAAAATAAAATAAAATAAACACATGTTGACATCAATTTTGGTTGAGGTCTGGTATCTTCCTTAGAAGCCTAGGATCTAGCCATAAGTTTTTTTTATTGACTATCCTAGAGAACGAGTGATGACACCCTTACCTTTAGAAATTCTAAAACTCTTCTTTGCTCATATTGAAGTTCCACATGTTGTTTATAACCTCTAGCACTTAGTAGGTGAGCCAATATGTGGAGCTCAAGAGGAGTCCCCATAGGACTGTTTGGATTTAGGGTTGAACTTGGGTGATGTGGTCTTGGTCAGTTGATGCGAGCGAATTTAGTGCATTATTTTTGCAAATATTTTTCAATATTATAAAATACATACAACATACACAATAATAAATATTTGATTTAATTCCAACCAAAAAAACTTTAGTGAAAATAATTTTATTATTTTAAAAATCTTTGAACTACCAAATCCCTTAAAAAAATGCAAGTATACGTATCGCTCAAGTAATAAAGGGCTCTAGTAGAGTCTTAAATATCGATTCCACAATGAAGTTTGAAATACTTATAAGTAAATTCATATGATTATAATGTAAACTATAATTTAAACTACCAAAGTAAGGTACAAAATCCAAATCTAGAATAAATGAGTGAATGCTAAATAAAATGCAGTTAAGAGACTAAGTTAATTAAACAATTTGCTAAACTTTCTAAAGTAAACTTACAAAAACTAAACAAAGTTTTTGTGATGAAGAGTTCAAATTTAAGAAAGCATCATTCCCATTTGCAATGAGTATATGGATTGTGAAGAAATTAAAATCATTTAAAAACATATATATAGATTTTTTTGCGCCAAATTTATGCAATCCTATTCTTAATCCTCTTCTAATTACATAAAGAGCATTGACCATCCAGAGTTTAGTCCCTAATTCCATGGGTAGGCTAGGAGAATATCAGCTGCTACTCCAGAGCTTCGACTACTCCTTCACCTGAGGGCTAACAATCTTGCATTAGTTTTAAATCAACTGGACCAAATTGGGGATTTTAATCTATCACCTTAAAATCTCCAATTATGCATCCAATAAAGAATATTTCCCTATTTATTTGCCCTCAACCCCATAGATGACATCCTCACTATGTTGTAGAAATCATAGCCTTTTCGGAATATATGTCTCTCAACACATTTTAATATTTCAGTTGGCTAGATTGACAAGTAAATGAAGATCCAAGTTCAAATCATCACAAATTTTTGACATTTAAAACCGAATAAAAAAATCAATTCTTCACGAAACCAAATCTCATTATAGGGAGAATGATAAAAAAAANTCAGTTGGCTAGATTGACAAGTAAATGAAGATCCAAGTTCAAATCATCACAAATTTTTGACATTTAAAACCGTATAAAAAAATCAATTCTTCACGAAACCAAATCTCATTATAGGGAGAATGATAAAAAAAACTACTCAGAATTCATGAGAAAGATATGACAAAACATGGATTTCATATATAAAAATAAGTTTACAAAATAAAGAAATAAAAGAGCACAACTTATCTCACAATCCTTCCCAATCAAATCCCTAGAATTTCTCTTCAAGAACTTTCCCTTTTTACAAGCACTCTCAATTGTCTATTAGAAAAGTAATGAAGAAGAAATCACTCACACGCTTCTTCTTTTACAATCCTTGAAGAAAATCTCCAAGCCCTTGACTCTCTCTCTCTCTCTCTCTTGCCTTTTCTGAAAATCCCTCACATGCCTCTTTCTTTTTTTTTCATTCCCTAGGCTTCCCTCTCTTTTATTAGAAGCTATCTCCCTCCAAAAAGAATTCAAAATTTCCTCCAAAAATTCTATTCAAAAGTCAACTCCTTTTGAATTTAAAAGACATGTCTATTGTTCCAAGAGACATATTCCTTCATAAAAAACCTTCCAAAGTTTCTAGATGCATTGAATAACTCCATGAGGTGTTTAAAATAGAAGTCCCTTTCAAAATTCTTATAAAATTCATCTCGAACTTTCTTAATTCCCAAAAAGTCATATATAGCGCCTCAGGCGCTGGTTCTGGCACCTCAGGCGCTGGTTCTGGCGCTTTAGGTGCCATCCTCCTTAAGACAACACTGTTCTGGGTTTTTATAATTCAAATGCCAAATCTTGCACTTTAGGCTCCAAATAGGGTGCTTTAGGCACCAGCACTCTGTTAAATGACGCTTCAGGCGCCAATTTTGGCGATTTTGTCACCAACTCTTTGTAAAGTGGCGTTTCAGGCACCAAAATCTCAAAATTCACTTTTTTGGCTCCAAATTTCATAATTTTTTGCTATTTTTACTCCAAATGCCAAAAATTGATATACCTCCAACAAAAAGATGAAAATACCCTTCCTTAATGTATAATATCACGAAAAATAAGCATAAAATGTATACTTAAAACAACATATTATTTTGGTGTATCAAAATCTCCCAAACTTAATTCTTACTTGTCCTCAAGTGACACTTTTACTATATAAAAACATATGACTCAGAATAAATATTAAATTTTAACTTCTAAACTTTATTTTAATAAATAAAATAATAAAATTTAAGAAAAACCTTTAATAACTTAGATTCAAACTCTAAGTCTAAGAGTACTTAGTATCAAAATTTAAAATTTTTGAATCTCTATTTATTTCAAAAAGAATTGTAATTTGATGCATCATTGATACTTAGAACATTCATATGAAAGAGAATTTCATGAAAACTTTCCTAATAATACTGCTAATACTCAAATACAAGTTTAGAAAATGTAATAAAGCCTTCTCTTTAAGTTGATTCAAGTGAAGCCAATTTTTGATTAGACATCTCCTTAAGCTTCTCCTCACTCATTTTTCTTTTCTTTTCTTTTCTTTTTCTCTTTTTTTCTTCATTCAGGATCTTTTTTAATCTTTCTTTTCATTTTTTTTTCAAGTGAGGATTACTATATCTGGATAGTCTTTAATAATTTTAAACTTCACTATCCACTTCTTAAAGTCAAAACTCTTTACCCTTCTTCACTTTATAAATTCATATTAGTTTATGATTTTTCATAAAGTTTCACTCTTTTCTTCTTATATGAAACTCTAAAATTCTTAATACTTCAAAAATATAATTTCCTTTATTTTAAATATAAAAACATAGTCTTATCTTTTCATACGAAATATCTTTAATTTAATAATTGACCTTTATTATTAAAAAATTTTACCTAAATTTACCATACTATTTACAAACATGAGTATAATCATTTAAAGTTAAATCTTAATATCCCAGGTCATGTTAAATTAATTTGGAAAAATATAGTTAATTGATGACAAATAAAATTTAGTTTAACCCTTTTTAAAAGAAAATTTTCTTTCCCTTAAACTTAAGTTTTTAAGTAATTTAAAAAATATTTGTACAAAATTTAGTAGGTGAAAGAAAACAGTAAATGCATGAAAATAAAAACTAACCTGTAGAGGATTTTTGAGTATGAAACTAGGCTCTGACATATTGAAAGTACTAATTTTAAAAATTCTTACAGGCTTTAAAGGATTAAATGAAACATAATATATTTTAAAGGATTTACTAAAAATTAAAAATAAAAATAAAAACTAAAAATACTAAAAATGCAGAAAAAGTAAAAATCTACAGTTACTATTATAATTTAGGTCTGCAACACAACATTAAATGTTTTTACTACAATAATTTTAAAAGATAACAAATAGCAATCAATCAAAATAATAAACTAAGCTTCTAGAAAAATCAATCATCATTAGCTTCCTCATGATCATCATCTTCTTCTTCCTCATCTTCATCATCATGATCTATAGCTTATGAAGTGAAGTTGGGGCAAGTTAGAAATTCTACATTGTACTCACCTCTAAGATATCTAACCATAGCATCCTCATATGCTATGTCATGCTGAACTCCCCTCTACTTATACTCATCATTATAAGCATTTATTGCTTCAATTCCTCCAATCCTATTCTCCAAATTCACAATATCTATTTACTAAATTATAATCTACTCCATAATATTTTCAAGTGAAGCAGTGTGAGAAGTAGATGCCCCTGCAGCTGATGTTGAGGGTCTATCACTACCTCCTTTCATAGACTCAGCAAATGATTCAACTCTTTGAATCGTATGCCTCCCCAAAGGATCTTGTGGCTGTAGCTTTTCCTCATTTTTATGAGACTCTACTCTTAATTGTTCACATAAAGTGAAAATTAGGGCAGGGTAACCGAAACCACTAGCTGTAGCACTACTAGCTATACTCCGGGCATGCTGAACTATAAGGTCGATAAGGAAATTCATCAGCTGAATCATCCCCAAACCAAACATCCTAACATTGAAACCTAGAACATCGAAATACCAAACACAAACATAAATAGAGTTAAAAAATGAAAGTATTGTAATCCAACACAACATAATAACTTAAATAAATAGTACTAGACAAAACATTTTGTGCATAAAACAAGTTCAACATCTTCTTTCCTCTCGTTCTCCCATGGATTGGTAATGCACGTACAAATTTTAAAAAGGTCGATAAGGAAATTCATCAGCTGAATCATCCCCAATCCAAGCATGTTTATTGAACTTACATACCAAACCATCTTCAATACGTCTAGTATGTTTAAAATGTTCCTTCAGTCTCCAATCCAGATGATTCAACATTTCATAAACATTCCCAATTGCATGCATAAGGTTCTATACCTCTTTCCTTATCTTCTTGATCCTTTTTAAAAGTCCGTTCAAACTGAATTAAGGCTGAATATGTGATGAATTCTGAGATTCTTGATCCATCAGTACATTCATATCATTCCCATATCCCATTCTAATACAATTGCAATGGACTTCTGGGTCCATCGGATTCAAAGAAAGAAGCACTTTCTCCCAACTTTCATAAGTTACTTGTGATTGATTGCATAGTACAAAAATAATGGATGGATGTCTTAGTCCAGTATTAGATCCATTGATAATCAAACCCAAAACCAATTTCACAATTATTGCACCAATCTCAACAGGTTTTTCAGTTTGAATACTATAATTCAGAATAACACTCTCCTTAATTACCTTACTGAATTTCATAGTAGGGAGTAATTTTGATGCAATGAAGACATGCCATGCCTCAGATGCAGGATTCAACGATGATGAAGAAAAACTTACATTTCCATCTTCTCTGGCCTCTCGATTTGCATCTTCATCTTTAAGGTATCGATAGTGTTCAATCATATTATCTCTTGTAGGGGTAAAATTTGCATAGTGGCAAATAAGAACACTTTCAAACTTAAACATTTCATTTATTCTTAAAGGAATTAATTGCACAAACCTGCCTTGCACATATACAATTCCTTGGTTGATTCCATGTAGATTTGCATGAAACTCTTTCACAATAGGGACAAATACAATGACAGTAGTGTAGCAAAACACTTCCGAACATCTCTGCGCAATAATATCTTCCACTCGAGTATTCTGTGTGTTGAATCCTCGATTCACAAATCCTTTATCCTTGATTTGCCTATTCTTCACAAGAACTCGATCATGTAACTTCTGCGCATCGAAACTGATGAACTTTCTCTGGTTGAAAATTTCAAATCCCATGGAATTTTTAGAGTGAGAAACCATAGGATTTGAAAAATGGTGACTCTTCCCTCGATTTCGCCCTTAAAATGGACTTTGGAATCAGTTTTTGGGAGTTATAAAAAGAAGAACCTGCCAAAAACTTCCCTTCGAAACATTTTTCAGTCTTTTTCATTGCTGAGGCTCTTCAGGCGCCGATTCTAGCTCTTTAAGTGCAAACTCTCTGGAATGTGACGCTTCAGGTGGAAGTTCCAAAATTTTCACCATTTCGATTTGGATCCAATAAATTCTCAAATCTTCCATAAAATTAGGTTAAAAAAATGTTTTTACATATTTTCTTAATTTCAGCNTTTTCAAGTGAAGCAGTGTGAGAAGTAGATGCCCCTGCAGCTGATGTTGAGGGTCTATCACTACCTCCTTTCCTAGACTCAGCAAATGATTCAACTCTTTGAATCGTATGCTTCCCCAAAGGATCTAGTGGCTGCAGCTTTTCCTCATTTCTATGAGACTCTACTCCTGATTGTTCACATAAAGTGAAAATTAGGGCAGGTAACCGAAACCAATAGCTGTAGCACCACTAACTATACTCTGGGCATGCTGAACTATAAGGTCGATAAGGAAATTCATCAGCTGAATCATCCCCAAACCAAACATCCTAACATTGAAACCTAGAACATCGAAATACCAAACACAAACATAAATAGAGTTCGAAAATGAAAGTAATGTAATCCAAAACAACATAATAACTTAAACAAATAGTACTAGACAAAACGTTCTGTGCATAAAATAAGTTCAACATCTTCTTTCCTCTCATTCTCCCATGGATTGGTAATGCACGTACAAATTTTAAAAAGGTCAATAAGGAAATTCATCAGCTGAATCATCCCCAATCCAAGCATGTTTATTGAACTTACATACCAAATCATCTTCAATACGTCTAGTATGTTTAAAATGTTCCTTCAGTCTCCAATCCAGATGATTCAACATTTCATAAACATTACCAATTGCATGCATAAGGTTCTATACCTCTTTCTTTATCTTCTTGATCCTTTTCAAAAGTCCGTTCAAACTGAATTAAGGCTGAATATGTGATGAATTCTGAGATTCTTGATCTATCAGTACATTCATATCATTCTCATATCCCATTCTAATACAATTGCAATGGACTTCTGGGTCCATCGGATGCAAAGAAAGAAGCACTTTCTCCCAACTTTCATAAGTTACTTGTGATTGATTGCATAATACAAAAATAATGGATGGATGTCATAGTCCACTATTAGATCCATTGATAATCAAACCCAAAACCAATTTCACAATTATTGCACCAATCTCAACAATTTTTTCAGTTTGAATACTATAATTCAGAATAACACTCTCCTTAATTACCTTACTGAATTTGGTAGTGGGGAGTAATTTTGATGCAATGAAGACATGCCATGCCTCAGATGCAGGATTCAACAATGACGAAGAAAAACCTACATTTCCATCATCTCTGGCCTCCTGATTTGCATCTTCATCTGTAAGGTATCGATAGAGTTCAATCATATTATCTATTGTAGGGATAAAATTTGCATAGCGGCAAATAAGAACACTTTCAAACTTAAACATTTCATTTATTCTTAAAGGAATGAATTGCACAAACCTGCCTTGCACATATACAATTCCTTGGTTGATTCCATGTAGATTTGCATGAAACTCTTTCACAATAGGGACAAATACAATGACAGGAGTGTAGCAAAACACTTCCGAACATCTCTGCGCAATAATATCTTCCACTCAATTATTCTGTGTGTTGAATCCTCGATTCACAAATCCTCTATCCTTGATTTGCCTATTCTTCACAAGAACTCGATCATGTAACTTCTACGCATCAAAACTGATGAACTTTCTCTGGTTGAAAATTTCAAATCCCATGGAATTTTTAGAGTGAGAAACCATAGGATTTGAAAAATGGTGACTCTTCCCTCGATTTCCCCCTTAAAACAGACTTTGGAATCAGTTTTTGGGAGTTATAAGGACAAGAACCTGCCAAAAACTGCCCTTTGAAACGTTTTTCAGTCTTTTTCATTGCTGAGGCTCTTCAGGCGCTGATTCTAGCTCTTTAAGTGCAAGCTCTCTGGAATGTGACGCTTCAGGTGCAAGTTCCAAAATTTTCACCATCTCGATTTGGATCCAAAAAATTCTCAAATCATCCATAAAATTAGGTAAAAAAGATGTTTTTACATATTTTCTTAATTTCAGGTTTCTCAAATACAAAGAATCCATAAAAGTAAAAATATAAATATATATTAAATATTTTGAACAAAAACATAAAAGAAAAATAAACAATAATAAAATATTGGTTGCCTCCCACAAAACGCTTGGTTTAATGTCGTCAACCCAACATTATTAGTCTTTATTCTGGGTGACCCAAGATTATAGTCTCTTTAAAAATTGGTCTTTGTCCATCAAAATATGGTTTCAATCTATATCCCATTCACTTTAAATATCCTTCTAGTCTTGGGATCTTAAATATTAATTTCTCCATAGGGATGAACTTTAATAATTCTGAATGGCCCTTTCCACCTAGACTTCAGTTTTCTAGGAAATAATTTTAATCCTGTATTGTATAATAAAACTTCCTATTCTGGTTGAAATTCCTTTTTTATTATCTTTCGATCATGCCATTATTTCATGCTTACCTTATAAATTCTAGCATTATCATAAGATTCATTCCTAATTTCTTCAAGCTCATTTAATTGCAATAATTTTTTTCTCACCAGCATCTTTCATATTGAAATTGAACTCCTTAATAGCCTAATAAGCTTTATGTTCTAATTTTACCAGTGAGTGAGAAGTCTTCTCAAAAATTAATCTATACGAGGACATTCCTATAGGCTTATTATAAGCTATCCTGTATGCCCATAATGCAATATCTAAACTAGCAGACCAATCCATTTTATTAGGATTCACATTTTTTTCCAAATTTCTTTTAGTTTCATGATTAGATACTTCTGTCAAACCACTTGTCTAGGGATGATAAGCAGTTGAAATTTTATGCATTATATTATATTTTTCTGCCAACCTTGCAACTGTTGAATTCCTAAATTGAGAACCTCCATCGATAATGATTACCCTTGACATTCCATATCTTGTAAAAATATTTTTAATTAAAAGTTTTGAAATAATCCGAGCATCACATCGAGGTAAAGGAATTGCTTCAATATATTTTGAAACATAATCCACCTCAATAATTATATACTCATTTCCAAATGAAGGCATAAATGGTCTCATAAAATGCAATCTTCATGCATCAAAAATTTTAATTTCCAAATTAACATTAAGAGGCATTTCATTTTTTTTTGAAATATTACCTACCCTTTAACACCTATCACATGTTTATATATATATATATATATATTAACATCTCTAAATAGAGTAGGCCAATAAAATCAATATTGCAAAATTTTATGAGCAGTTCTATCATTCTAAAAATGACCTCCAAATTCAGAATCATGATATTTTTAAATAATTTCTTGAATTTCTTTATAAGGTACACCTCATCTCATTACTAAATGTTTACATTATTTGTAAAAATATGGGTCATTCCAAAAATAAGTTTTTACATCTTGAATGAAATTCTTTTCCTATTGTTTTCTGAGTCCATATGGTAAAATATCACTAACAATGTAATTCACAATATAAGCATACCACGATATTTTCCATCCTTTTACAACATAAAATTGTTCATCAGGAAAATTTTCATTAATTTTTTTTCTAAGTCAAGTATTTCTTCTTGTTCTAGCCTAGATAGATGATTAGCAATTTGATTATCAACCCTTTCCCTATTGACTACTACAAAATTAAACTTTTGCATCAGGAGTACCCATCTAATTAATCTTGGTTTCACATCCTTCTTTTACATTAAATATTTAATAACCGAGTGGTCAATATGCACAACACATTTAGCTCCAATTAAATATGACCTAAACTTATCAAATAAACAATGACCAATAACCCTCTTTCAGTAGTAGTGTTGTTAATTTGAGTATCATTGAGAGTCTTACTAGCATAGTATATGACTTTAAAAATCTTGTCATATCTCTGTCCTAAAAGAGCTCCAATTGCATAATTACTTGTATTACACATTAATTTAAAAGAATTTTGCCAATCAGGTCAAATAGTTATAAGAGCAGTGATCAATTATTCCTTTAAAGTTTCAAAGGCTTTAAGCCAATCATGGTTAAAGTCAAATTTTGTATCTTTTTCCAGAAGTTGGCATAAAAGCTTTGTAATTTTTGAAAAATTTTTAATATATCATCTATAAAATCCAGCATGTCCTAAAAGCTCCTAAAACCTGTTATAGTAGTAGGTGGAGGTAAGTTTGATATAACCTGTATTTTTCCAGGATCTACTTCTATTCCATTTTCTGAAATTTTATGCCCTAGAACAGTTCCTGATATAACCATCTAGAAAATAAAAAGGGTAAATTAAAATGATCTATTTTGGTGGCAGAATTTAATTTTTTATAATCTATGCAGATCTGTCATCCAGTGACTTGTCTTGTGGGTATTTATTCATTATTCTCATTTACCACTACAGTGACACCTCCTTTATTTGAAATAAAGTGAATTGGACTCACCCAAGGACTATCTAAAATATGATATATTATTCCAACATCTAACCATTTTAAAATATCTTTCTTCACAACTTCTTTCATCATAGGATTCAATCTCCATTGAGGATCAGCTCTTGGTTCATGTTGATCTTCCAATAAAATTCTATGCATGCAAATTGAAGGACCGATTCCTTTCATATCAGCTAATGTCCATCCAAAAGCTTTCTTATTTGTATATCAGTTAATTCTGAGGATACTATAACATGTAATGTGGATAAATCTCTTAAGAATGCATACTTTAAATATGTAGGGAGTGCTTTTATCTATCGTTCATGAGGTTTCTCAATAGATAAAATCAAATTCTTATTACTTTCTATAGGATCTAACATTTCAAATGTTCTTAAACATAATCCAAATCTTCATTACTCACTTCTGTAGATTCATCTTGAATTTTATCCCCATCTTCATATTCAAAATATTCCTTTTCAAATTTCTTTTCGAAGGCCTTCTTGAAATATTTACAACATAAATATTCTTTGATAACCATTATGAAGCATTCAATCTCTTGATCTTTTGTAGGGTATCTCATTGATTTTTTAATATTAAATGTAACCTTTTGATCACCAACTCTCATAGTTCGTTCTCCTTTCTGCACATTTATCAAAGCTCTTCTAGTGGAAAGGAATGATCTTCCTAAAATGATAGAAATTTCTTTATCTCCTCCATATCTAATACAATAAAATTCATTGGAAAGATATTTCTATTAACTTTTACCAAAACATCTTCTATAACTCCTTTAGGATAGATAATCGAATGATCAGTTAACTGAAGGGTTACAGTTGTAGGTGAAATATCTCCTAAATCCAATGTTCTGAAAATTGATAAAAGCATAAGATTAATACTAACTCCTAAATTAAATAAAGCTTTTCCAAAAATATTTTGCCAATAGCATAAGGAATAGTAAGACTTCCAGGATCATTAAGTTTTTCAGGAAGCTTTTTCTGAATTATAGTGCTACACTCCTCATTGAGTGCAATAGTCTCATTATCTACGAACTTCTTTTTCTTATTATGTATAGCCTTCAAGAACTTCAAGTAGCTTGACATTTCTTCCAAGGCTTCAACAAATGTAATGTTTATCATTAATTTACTCAATATTTCTAAATACTTTCAAAAGTGGTTATCTCTATTTTTCTGCTTCAATATTTGAGAAAATAGATATGGTGGTCTTTCTAAAGTGATTTTCATTGGTTTAACAGGACATTCTGACTCAAAATGAAAATCTTCACCATATTTTTCTTTTTCCACCTCATCTCTTCAACTTCCACATCTATTTGAACCCTATTTTCCAATTCTTTTCCACTTCTCAGTTGAATAAATTTAATTTGCTATTTGTTATGATCTTTAGGATTTACTTCAACATTAATGGGCACATTCCTGAAGGTCTATAGCTAAGTGCAGTAGCAATACATCTCAATTGATTTTCTATATTTCTAGTTGTAGCTCATTAACTTTGTAATTGGCTTCCCATTTGGAATATGAATTCTTACATCGACAACTTTTTTTTCTTACTCTACAAATTATTAAAATATGAAGGGTAATAAGGTTTATAAGTTGGATTATTGAAGTTTTCCAATGGATTCGCTGTGTTGTTTCCCCATTACAGATTTGAAACATTAGAGTTATTGTTACTCCAAATAAAATTTGGATGATTCTTTCAACCATGATTATAATAATTGAATAAGGATTATTAGAACAATTATTTATTGCATTTAAGGTCTCGTAAGAATATTGAGGTTCTTTCAATTGTCCCAATCAGTTTTCCTCAAGCACAGGTAACGTCTGGGAATAATTCATTCCATATTGATCTATCTTCTTTGATAAGAAACTATTTGGGCAGTTAACATAGATATTGAGTCATAATCATGAATACTAGCTACACTTTTTGGATTTACCCTTTCAGAGGGCCATTGAAAATTATTAGTAGCCATCTCTTTAATTACAAAATATGTTTCATTAAAGGAATTTGACATTAATGATCCACCAGCCCCAAAATATAAATGGCATTTAGCTTTATTAAACTGAAGCCCAGAAGTTTGCTAAAAAATATTTAGGAATTTTAGTAAAACCTTGATGAAAAGTTCAGAGGCATTGGAAAGGATAATTGCATCATCTGCGTATGTTAAGTGGCTAACCTGAATCTTAGACTAATGATTATAGGGCAAGTAATGATAAGGTTCATGCAAATTGTTGATAATCCTAGAGAAGTAGTCGAAGGACATAATGAAAATGGTGAGAGAAAGGGGATCTCTTTGTTTTATACCTCTCTTAGCAGAAAAGAAGCCATAAGAGCTGCCATTAATTGCGACACTATAGTGGTTATTATACAACCAACTTTAAATAAGTGCAGAAAGTTAAGGAAAAACTTCTGGCTTAAAGAGTGTTAATGATGAAATCCCAGCTGATTGTGTCAAAAGCTTTCTTACGATCCAGGTTTAGGACCATATTTCTACCCCTGCACTTCTTATCTAAATTCTCGACTAGTTCTTAGGCAAGTATAATATTATCACATATCTCCCTACCATGAATAAAAACAGACTGTTGAAGAGAGATGAGTGTAGAGAGATGATGTTGGAGTTTAGAGACAATTATTTTGCTTATGACCTTAAACATGACAGTAGTGAGTGAAATTGGTCTAAAGCTGTCCCAACTAGTCTTAATAGTAGTTTAGGGGAAAAGCACAATGAGAGCAGAAGTGAAAAATTTCCCAGGATCACTACCCATAAAAAAGCTTTGAATTGCCAAAGTCACCTTTTTGCAAATTAAGTCCCTACACTTGATGTAAAAGAGGGGAAAAAATAAGNTATATTAAATATTTTGAACAAAAACATAAAAGAAAAATAAACAATAATAAAATATTGGTTGCCTCCCACAAAGCACTTGGTTTAATGTCGTCAACCCAAAATTCTTAATTTTATTCTGGGTGACCCAAGATTATAGTCTCTTTAAAAATTGGTCTTTGTCCATCAAAATATGGTTTCAATCTATATCCCATTCACTTTAAATATCCTTCTAGTCTTGGGATGTTAAATATTAATTTCTCCATAGGGATGCACTTTAATAGTTCTGAATGGCCCTTTCCACCTAGACTTCAGTTTTCTAGGAAATAATTTTAATCCTGCATTGTATAATAAAACTTTCTATCAAGGTTGAAATTCCTTTTTTATTATCTTTCGATCATGCCATTCTTTCATTCTTTCCTATAGTGCTTGGTTTAATGTTGTCAGCTCGACATTCCCAGTCTTTACTCTTGGTGAACCAACATTAAAATCTCTTTTGAAGTTGGTCTTTGACTATCAAAATATGTTTTCAGCCCGTTTACTTTAAATATCTTTCCAGTCTTGGGATCCTCAATATTAACAGCTCCATAGAGATAGACTTTTACAATTGTGAATGACCCTTTCCACCTACACTTCAGTTATCAAGGAAAAAATTTCAATCTTGTATTATATAATAAAACTTCTTGTCCAAGTTCAAATTTCTTTTTTATTATCTTTTGATCGTGCCATTCTTTCATTTTATCCTTCTAAATCCTAGCATTACTATAAGATTTATTCCTAATTTCCTCAAGTTCATTCAATTGCAATATTTTTTTCTCACTAGCATCTTTTAAATTGAAATTGAACTCCTTAATAGCCCAATAGGCTTTATACTCCAATTTTACAGGTAAGTGACAAATCTTCCCAAAAATTAATCTATACTATTGGTGTCTTATAAGCTGGCCTGTATGCCCATAACGCATTATCTAATCTAGCAGACCAATCCATTTTATTAGGATTTATAATTTTTTCCAAAATTCCTTTGATTTCATGATTAGATACTTCAGCTAAATCACTAGTCTGGGGATGATAAGCAGATGAAATCCTACGCATAATATTATATTTTCCACCAGCTTAGCAATTCTTGCATTCTTAAAATGAGATCCTCCATCAGTGATGATCATTCTTGGCATTCCATATCATGTAAAAATATTTTTGAATAAAAAATTTGAAACACTCCGAGAATCACATTGAGGTAAAGTGATTGCTTCTATCCATTTTGACACTTAATCCACTACAATCAATATATATACATTTCCAAATGAAGGTATAAATGAGACCATAAAATACAATCCCTATGCATAAAAGATTTCAATTTCTAGGTTAAAATTTAGAGGCGTTTTATTTTTTAAAATATTACCTACTCTCTGACACCAATCATATGTTTTTATATATATATTAACATCTCTCAATAGAGTAGGCCAATAAAATCCAAATTGTAAAATATTATGAACAGTTCTATCATTCCCAAAATGACCTCCAAATTCAGAATCATGACATTTTTAGATAATTTCTTGAATTTCTTTATAAGGCACACATCTTGCCATAATTATATCTTTACATTGTTTGTACAAATATGGGTCATCTTAAAAGTAAGATTTTGCATCATGAATGAATTTTTTTTTCTTTTTTTTTGTCAGTTCATTTGGTAAAACACCACTAACAATGTAGTTCACAATTTTAGCATATCATGGTATTTCCCATCCTTTAACAGCATAAAGTTGTTCATAAAAAAAAGTTTCATTAATTTCTTTTTCTAAATCAAGCGTTTCTTTCTGTTCTAGCCTAAATAGATGATTAGCAATTTGATTATCAGTCAATTTCCTATCGACTACTACAAAATCAAACTCTTGCATCAGAATTACCCATGTAATTAATATTGGTTTCACATCCATCTTTGCATCAAATATTTAATAGCCAAGTGGTCCGTATGCATAACAAAATTTAGCTCTAATGAGATATGACCTAAACTTCTTTAAAACTTAAACAATTGCTAGTAACTCTCTTTCAGTAGTGGCGTAATTAATTTGAGCATTATTAAGAGTCTTATTAGCATAGTATATAACTTTAAAAAAAATTTCATATCTCTGCCCTAAAATAGTTCCAATTGCATAATCTATGGAATCACATATTAATTCAAAAAAATTTCCCCAATCAAGTAAAATAATTATAGGAGCAGTGATCAATTTTTCCTTCAATGTTTCAAAGGCTTTAAAGCACACTTGATTAAAATCAAATTATGTATCTTTTTCAAAAGTTGGATAAAGGCTTTACAATTTTTGAAAAATCTTTAATATATCGCCTGTAAAATCCAACATGTCCTAAAAAAATTTTAACTTCTGTTATAGTACTAGGTGGAGGTAGGTTAGATATAACTTGCATTTTTGCAAAATCTATTTCCATGTCATTTTCTAAAATTTTATGCACAAGTACATTTCCTACTACAACCATAAATTGACATTTTTCCCAGTTTAGTACTAGATTCATCTTTTTACATCGTTCTAGATCTTTCTCTAAATGATTTAAAAAAAATTCAAATGAAGTTCCAAAAATAGAAAAGTAGTCCAGGAAGACTTCAATCCTTTTTTCAATTAAATCACTGAAAAACAACATCACACATCTTTGAAATGTTGCAGGTGCATTACATAACCCAAATGGTATTTACCAAAAAGCAAAAGTTCCATAAGGACTAGTAAACATTGTTTTTTCTTGATCCTCTAGAGCAATATGTATTTGATGATAACTGATATATCCATCTAGAAAGCAAAAGTATATGTGCCCAGTCGGTCTATCCAACATCTGATCCAAAAATGGTGAAGGAAACTAATCCTTTCTGGTGGACAAATTTAATTTCTATAGTCTATGCAGATTCACCATCCTGTGACTTTTCTAGTTGGTATTAATTCATTATTCTCATTTGTCACCACAATCACACTTCCTTTCTTTGGAACATAGTGAATTAGACTCACCCAAGCACTGTCTCAAATAGGATATATTATTCCAGAATCTAACCATTTTAAAATCTCTTTCTTGACAACTTCTTTTATCATAGGGTTCATTCTCCTTTAAGGATTAGCTCTTGGTTCATGATGATTTTTCAATAAAATTCTATGAATACAAATTGAAGGACTGATTTCTTTAATATCAGCTAATGTCCATCCAAAGACTTTCTTTTATCTTCTTAAAGTTTCCAATAACTTTTGTTCTTGCGTATCAGTTAATTATGAGGATATAATAATAGGTAATGTGGATAAATTTCCTAAAAATGCAAACTTTAAATGTGTAGGAAGTGTTTTCATTTCTAGTTTAGAAGGTTGCTCAATAGTTCAAATAAAGTTCTTGTTGTTATCTATAGGTTCTAATAGTTCAAATTATTGTTGAATATAATCCAAGTCTTCATTACTCACTTTGATAGATTCATCTTGAATTTTATCCTCATCTTCCAAATTTTCTTTTTTAAATTTCTTTTCAAATGTCTTCATGAAATATTTATGGCTTAAATATTCAATTATATCCATTCTGAAGCATTCAATTTCTTGCTCTTTTGCAGCTTATCTCATTCATTTTGCAATATTAACGACAACCTTTTGATCACTAACTCTCATAGTTAGTTCTCCTTTCTGCACATCTATCAAAGCTCTTTCAGTGGCAAGAAATGGTCTTCCTATAATGATAGAAATTTCTTTATCTTCCTCCATATCTAATACAATAAAATTCACAAGAAAAATATTTATATTAACTTTACCAAAACATCTTCTATAACTATTTTAGGATAGGTAATCAAATGATCAGTTAACTAAAGAGTTACATTTGTAGGTGAAATATCTCCTAAACCCAACCTTTTGAAAATTGATAAAGGCATAAGATTAATACTGGCTCCTAAATCACATTAAGCTTTTCCAAAAAATATTTTGCCAATAGCACAAGGAATAGTAAAAATTTCAGGATCTTTAAGTTTTTCAGGAAGCTTTTTCTGAATTATAGCACTACACTCCTCACTGAGTGCAATAGTCTCATTATCTATAAATTTTTTTTTCTTATTAAGTATATCATTCACGAACTTCACATAACTTGACATTTCTTCCAATGCTTCAATAAATAGAATGTTTATCATTAATTTCCTCAATATTTCCAAGAATTTTGAACCTTGGTTATCTCTATTTTTCTGCTTCAATCTTTGAGGAAATGGAGGTGGTGGTCTTTTTACTGTGATTTTCATTAGTTTGATAGGACATTCTGACTCAAAATGAAAATCTTTACTAGAATTTTACTTTTCCTCTCCATCTTTCTCAACTTTAACTTCTTTCTTTTTGAACTTTGGTTTCCAATTTTTTTCCGCTTCTCACTTGAATAGCCTTAATTTTCTCTTTATTTTGATCTTTAGGATTTATTTCAACATTAGCCGAAATTCCTGAAGGTCTATTACTAAGTGCAGTATCAATACATCATGACTAATTTTCCATGTTTTTAATTGAAGCTCTTTGACTTTGTAATTGACTACCTATTTGTAATATTTATTCTTAAATTCATAATTTTTTCTCCTTACTCTGCAAATTACTATTAAAGCCTGGAGGGTAATAAGGTTTATATGTTGGATTTCCTTGATTGTTGGAGTTTCCCAATGGGTTTGCAACATTGTTTCCCACTATGGATTTGCAGCGTTTGAGTTATTGTTACTCCAACAAAAATTTGGATTTTTTTCCCAACCAGGATTATAGTAATTGGCATAAGGATTTTTAGAATGATTATTTATTGCATTTAAAGTCTCATAAGAAGATTGTGATTCTATCATTTGTCCCAATGAGTTTTCCTCAAGCACAGGTGGTGTCTGAGAATAATTCATTCCATATTGATTTATCTTTTCTAATAAAATAGCTATTTGGGTAGTCAATATAGATATTGCATCAGAATAATGAATACTAGCTACTCTTTTTGGATTTACCCTTTCAGATGGCTATTGAAAATACTAGTAGTCATCTCTTCAATTAAAGAAAAGGCTTCGACATATGGTTTCGACATTACTGATCCACCAATAGTAGCGTCAATTATTGATCTAAGAGATCCAACCAATCCATTATAAAAAGTTTGACTATTAACC
The DNA here is from genome assembly GCA_002079205.1 of Phalaenopsis hybrid cultivar. NCBI lineage: Eukaryota > Viridiplantae > Streptophyta > Magnoliopsida > Asparagales > Orchidaceae > Phalaenopsis > Phalaenopsis hybrid cultivar. The sequence continues at coordinate 401,369 of JXCR01140105.1, read as the reverse complement.
AATCTGGCGACACATGGTGTGGACATTTCCCGAGGAGATCTTCGAATCTTTCTCATGCTTCATAAATTGATTCCTCTTCAAACTGACAAAATCATGTAATATCATTTCTAAGATTAGCAGTATTTGAAGGTGGGAAATATTTAGAAAAAATTTTTTTGTGATAAGTCTCCTCATGTTCTAATAGATCCAGGTGCTAACGAGTTTAACCACATCTTAGTTTTATCCATTAGTGAAAAAGGAAAAAATTTAAGTCTGACAGTATCATTCAACATTCCATCATAATTAAATGTAGCACACATTAGAAAACTAGTAAGGTGTAAGTTAGGATCTTCAGTTGGTGTTCCCCCAAATTGATTGTTTTGTACCATTTGGATAGTAGTAGGTTTAAGCTCAAATGAATTGGCAGCTACAATAGAGTTTTGAATACTTAAATGAATTTCATATACTGTAGGATTAGAATAATCTCTTAAAGGTCTTTGATGATGTTTATTTCCACAATTACTTGAGTTGCAAGCCATTCTGCTAGAATTATCTCTCTTTTTACAGTTTTCAAATTTTTCTAATTGTTCTTTCAACTCAAAATTGTAAAGTACTAAATTTTCAAATCTTAAACTACGCATAAACAAACACAATAACAAATTAAAATAGGCAAACACACTAAAATATGAAAATGTTCAATGTAAACTACTAATAGCTTTTCAGTTCAAATAAAATCTTTTTAAATTATAAAATAAGTTACCAATACTTTCCGTTACTTCCCCGACAACGATGTCAAGAACTTGATGTGCAATTTTTATATGCTATTTTTGTAAATAGTTTTCAATATTACAAAACACACACACGATAGTGCTAATAAAAAATAAGTAATTCAAATAAAAAAAATAACTTTAGTAAAAATAATTTTATCTTTTAAAATCTTTAAACAATGAAATCTGTAATAATAACGCAAGTATACATATCACTCAAGTAATAAAGAGCTTTAATGGAGTCCTAGATATCGATGCCACAAGGAAGTTGGAAATGCTTATGAATAAATTCCTATGATTATAATATAAAATACAATTTAAACTACAAAACTAAAGTACAAAATTTAAATCTAAAGTAATTTAGTGTATGCTAAATAAAATGCACTTAAAAGAACAAAGTTAATTAAATTAATTGCTAAACTTTAAAGGTAAACTTATGAGAACTAAACAAAGTTTTTGAGATGAAGAGTTTAAATTTAAGAAAATATCTTTTCCCTTTACAATGAGTATATGGATTATGAAGAAATCTCCAATTCTGCATCTAATGAAGTATATTTCTCTATTTATTTGCACTCAACCCCATGAAAGACATCCTCTCCCATGGAATCGAATGTGACTCTCACCATGATGTATAAATCATAGTCTTTTCAGATCATATGTTTCTCAACAAATTTTAACATTCCAATTAGCTGGATCAAAAAGTAAATGAAGATCAGAGTTCAAATCATCACAAATTTTAATATTTAAAACCATATAAAACAATATCAATTCTTCACAAAATCATATCTCAGAGTAAGGATAAGGATACAGAAGACTACTCAGAATTCATGAGAAAGATACGACAAAACACAGATTCCATATATAAAAACAAGTTTACAAAACAAAGAAATAAAAGACACAACTTATCTCACAATCCTTCCCAAACAAATCCCTAGAAGTTCTCTTCAACACTTTCCCTCTTTACAAGCATTCTCAATTCTCTCTTGGAAATGTAATGAAGAAGAAATCTCTCACCTTCTCTCTCCTCTTAGAATTCTTGAAGAAAATCTCTCACCTTCTCTCTCTCTCTCTCCAAACCTCTCTTTCAAACCTCTCTCACATAACCACCTTCAACCTCAGACTTCCCTCTCTTTTATTTGAGGCTGTCTCCCTCCAAAAAGAATTCAAAATTCCCACCAAAATTCTATCCAAAAGCTAAACCTGTTAAATTCCAAAAGACATGTCTACTTACCCAAGAGACATATCCCTTTATAAAAGAACCTTTTGAAGTGTCTACATGCATTGAATCACTCCATGAGGTGTTTAGAATATGTGGAACCTTCAAAATTTAGGAAAAATTTTCTTAACCCGCCTTAATTCATAAAAAGTCATCTCCGGCGCCTCAGGTGCTGATTCTAACGCTTCAAACACCAAGTTGCTTAAGACCATGCTTTTTTTGGTTTTGGTGCTTCAGGTGCCGATTTGGCGCTTTAGCCACTAATTCTGAAGCTTCAGGTCCCACCTCTCTTTTAAAATGATGCTTCAGGTGCTAGTTCTCTGTAAAGTGGCACTTCAGGCGTCAATTTGGCTCCAGATTTACAAAATTTGCTATTTTGGCTCCAAATTTTGTCTTTTTTTTTGTTTTTGATCCAAATGCCTATAATTGATATACTTGCAACAAAAACATGAAAATACCCTTGTTTAATGTGCAATGTGACAAAAAATAAGCATAAAATGTATACTTAAATTAACACATTATTTTGGTTTATCATGAACCTACCTAAGATTATACACATTTTAGATGAAAGGAAAGAAGTCATTTCCTTTAACAAAGTTGAGCCACTAAAGAAGGATTCAATCCAATCTTTGATATTAGAAAAAGATATCAAATAGATAGTTGAACAAAAAATGAGGAAAGCCTTATCCCAAGTTGAAGGAGGTGCATCAATTTCAAAGGACAGACCTTACTCAGAAAAATTTGATGTCGTACCATATCTCAAGGGCTTTGTACTGCCAACGTCAAAATTTTTTATGGAACGAAAAATCTCCGATAGCACATTGCACACTTCTGGGCATGTTTCTAAAATGCAGGGGGTAATGAAGCATTATTATTCTACCAGTTTCTGAGTAGTCTTTTAGGGATCACATCTTAAGCATGAAGTGTGAGCCTCAGCTTCAGGAGCAACATGAGATTGAGATTGTACTCAGGAGTATCCATGGTCTAGTAGCTTTTATGCTTAAGAGAATTCTGATTAAGCTGTTTGAGAAGCTACTCAGTTAAGCCAACAACTTACATAAGAAAGTTAAACATATAAAGTGTTTAGAAAAGTTTGAAAAGTCTAGACCGGTCAAGGAATTCTAAAAGAAATCCGAGACAGTGACAATGATCGACAAAGGTAAGTAGCCACTGAGGATTTAGACCTAGCAGTCTTGTCAGGATTACCAGTATCCAGTGCAGTACTATCAGTTCCTGTAATAATATGGTCAATAGTACAGTCAACTCAAACAACAATCATTTCAATAGAGGCCATACAAAACCAATGGAAGGTAGGGTCTGTCGATAGTAGAATGATTGAATAGAGTATACTACTTTAAGGATCAAGCTGTAGCGAAGATGGTCCAAAACTTAATAAAGAAGCTTGGGATCATATTGCATGAGTACAAGAAGCCAGAGAAGGTTGACAAGAATGATCACCTCAGCTATTTCCCCCATCACATATTACTTGGAAACACCATAAAGAGCTACTCTAGCTTCAAGGAATGGCTCAACATGAATTTCAAAAATAGAAATATAATGATTCCAAAAACATATTTAAATTAACTTGAATGAGGTTCTTTAAATATGATTTCAACCGAGCCAATTACTGCAATAGATTTGTATGCAGATGAGGATGGATGGAGCAAAGTTTGGACTAGATCCTCTAAGAAGATATTGTATCAAACTTAGAGAAGTCTAATCTCGTTTGCCGCTCGGAGTCTGCAACCTACCAAGCAAATGCTGGAGATCACACCAGAGAAGCCACCGCAACGGGAGACAAAGAAGAAGGATATCATGGACAAAGCAAGGTTTGATAACGCGAACCGTATGGTAGGCGTTGCCGCTGTTAGACTGTTTATCTCAGATTTTGAGGAGAAATCCCTCAAATCAATAACTCTGTATGATTATCTCTACGGCCTTATAGGGTCATATGATTGTAAGAGTTGTGATTTTGGCTACATTTTGACTGTCTCTAGTGAAGATGTAACTGAGTACAACCAGCTTAACCCTGATTTTGATTCCTAAGATGATCTTCAAAATATACTAAATCTCGATGGGAACATTAACAAAAATGAAGAGCATGTCGACAACACTGGTTATGAAAGTTCAGGAAGTGAAGGACCAGTCCTCGAGTGCCAAGGAATGCAGATTATAGTCAAATTGAACTTTTTAGATTCAAAATTGATGCTAAAAAAATCAGTCATGATGTTAGGTGAAGAACCTTTGAGTCCAACTCAAAAGATGGAAGAGATAACAAAAGTGAATTTGAGGAGTGGGAAAGTGTTACCCCTGAGAATGACTCAAATGGAAGAAGGAAAATAAGTATTTTCTCAAGAAGGGCCACCTTCGTTGATGGAAGAAACACTTGCTCATGAAAAAAATTGGAGGCTTAAACAAAATGGATTATAATGTAATAGCTCGTAGGAAATTTCTAACCAAGCTATGCTTGTGCGACGCTCTGATCCTGTCAAGGGATATGGGAGAAGCATTGATCGTGGCTCTACTTGATCCAGAAATTTGCTTAGCATAATTGGCTAGCACACCCTCAGATGAAGTTTGTTCACTAAAGGAACAACCTAGTATAACCTTCACTGATGAAGACTTGCTACTGAGTACCACTGGACACAGCCGACCGCTCTACATTTCTATCAACATGGGCTGATTTGTGCTTTCTAGAATCATAGTAGATCCAGGAGCATTACTCAGCCTAATGAGTCTACGAACGTTAGCATATTTGAACATCAAGGCTATAGAGCTTACCACCAATAAAATGATGTTTAGAGGAGTCAATGAGGAAGGAGAAAGGGAACTTGGATTGATAACGCTACTACTGAAGGTCGGTGATCTAGTAGCAACCACTAAGTTTCATGTCATTGATACACCTAAAAAATAAAGTATTTTTAGACACATTTTTAAACCTATTTTTGAGATATTGCGCTTTAATGGAAGGTATTTGTGTGTTTTTTATTCAGGTACAAGTAAAAAGGTGAAAAATACTAAAGGGAGTGAAAAAGATCCAATTTGGAGAAAAAATATGAGAATTGTGCAAAAGTATTTTGGTGCCTAAGCGCCAGATCCAGCGCTTACGCGTCGGTAAAACAAAGAAGGCCCCGCTTAAGTGCCAGAGCGCCGCGCTTAAACGCCAGAGGCGCCGCACTTAAACGCCAGAGGCAGTTATGTGACAGTTTACTTCATTTTGTTGAATTTTGAAGGGACATTTGAGGCACCTATTTGCCAAAGAAGGTGGTTATGTCCACTAGAAACAAAAAATATGGTTAGAAGACTTATGAAAGGAGGCATGTTTGGGAGAATACATCGAATTAGGATACATTTTGAAGAGTTATCAAGGCACCTCTTGGAGATATATAAAAGAAGAAAGTTGAGACTTTTTGAAGTGTGCTTGAAGGTTCTGAAAAGTGCTGAAAAGGGGGAGTTTTGAGAGATAGTTTTGGAGAGATTTTCAGGCATCAAAAATTTACTTTATCCTTTTTTTATTTAGTTTTATGGTGAGAGTCAAGAGTGTTANAGTGCAATTCTCCACATTTTGGTCCTTTTTGCTCCAAATTCGCTCCTTTTTGCATCTTTTTGCTCGATTGACCTTAATTCATCATTCTTGCAACAAAACATCCAAAAGACCTTTCTTTAAAGTGCAATATCATTAAAAACAGTATAAAAGAGGTACAAAAATCTCAACGTATTTTACTTTGGTCAGTCTACACCACGGGGAGCATACCTTCCCTCGACATACCGATGTTTCTACTAGGATGCCCCGTCCTGAGACATTATCGTCAAAAAAGAAGAGGGTATGGGTACCCAAGGTCGCTGCACTGACACAGTTCAGTGAGTCTGTAGGATAGGAAGTAAGACCATTGCGTGAAATATCTTACATCGTCACGATAATAGCCAGCGAGATGAAGGAACAAGTAGAGGATATCCATCAAGATCTTCCAGATCTTAAAGGAATCAAAGAATCAATAATTGCGGAGAAAGTTGAGAAACTCAGGATCGAAATTGTCGAGTTAGCTCGAGAGCACGGAGTTTTTGTCAATAGTGACAATGAAAATTTTGATTACAATGATTACGTGGAGGAGGATTTCATGGATGTCCATGTGATCGAAACCAGAGCTACCACATCTGCGCGCAAGGCTCAACCTCACACCGAAGAGAATGCTGTAGATGAGCTGCGTAGGGTTATCCTCCTAAGGAATGAGCAAGTCAGTCTACTGGAGAAAAGAATAAAAGAGATGACTGCAGCTATGACCGTCATGGCCACCATTCAGGGACAATCACAAACACCGATATTGGCTTCTCCAGAGATTAATCAGCCAGAAATCATACACATCACAGATGAAAGAAGAGAGGCTACTTCAGAAGACAAGGATGGACAACCAAAGAAAGATTCTCCATCAGGTGCCATGCCAGAAAAGGAATTCAAGCAAATGGTTGAATAAGTGTGGGACGCCTTAGCCCAATCTAAGAGCGGTGCATCAATTTTGAAAGTTAGACCATACCTAGAAGAGTTTGATGCCGTGTCTTTCCCTAAGGGTTTTGTGGCTCCAAACTTCAAGATATTTGACAGGACTGGAAATCCCAAACAACACATAGCACATTTCCGATCCAGTTATCGCAACATGAGGAATAATGAAGCTTTACTCTTCCAGCAATTCGTGAGCAGCTTGTCAAAAATTGCTTTCGACTGGTATGCTGACTTGCCCAACGAGCCAGTTAAAACATTTTCTGAGTTGGAACAGTTATTTGTAAAATGATTTGTCGTGGCGCAACATCATGTGTCTATTGGAGTGCTCATGATGGAAAAGCAATTCTAATGAAACTTTGGCAGACTATATTTTGAGGTAGATAAACCTTAGCATGAAATGTGAACCTCAGCTACAGGAACATCAAGTGATTGAGATTCTAATCAAGAGCATTCATGGGCTAGTAACTTTCATGCTTAAGGGACTCACCATCAAAACCTTTGAGAAGCTACTCAGTAAAGCCAGTAGTCTTCAAGAAGAAATGAAGCACGTGGAGCCACATGAAAAGGCTAAGGTGACCAGAGTGTTTGAAAAGAAATCAGGAGTAGTCGTGAAGGTCGACAAAGGAAAGCAGCTGATAAAGATATATGTAGAAGAACATCGTCAGTCTTTGTCACAGTACTCTCAGAAACAGAGCAGTCAATCCTAAAATATTCAAAAGCCTGATGAAGAAACCAGAATTCAAACTACCTGATCCAAAGGAACCCAAAGAGGTAGATAAGAAGAATGAACCAAATTATTGCCTATACCACCAGTTGCTTGGGCACACTTTAGACAAGTGTTTCGTCTTTAAAGACTGGCTTGAGAAGAACCTCAAGGACGAGAACATTACAATTCTGAAAGAATATTTAAAAGAACCTGAAAAAGGTTCCATAAACATGATTTCGGCCAAGCCAATCTCCCAAATTGATCTCTATGCCAGAATAGATGGGTGGATTATAACTTGGGATGAACTCAAGACGGTCCTTAATCAAATACGAGATTCGTTGAAAGAAGCTTCAACGAACACTGAAGAAGGATGGGATGAGGTATTGAGCAGATCATCCAAGAAAATACTAAACAAGATATAGTATGCATCAAGACAAGCCTCCATTCAGAGTGCGCAACATACCGAGTCCAAGATGAAGGTTTCATCAGGAGATCAGTCATTGTCAAGGACAAAGAACAAGAAGAAGAAAAGCGTCACTGCCAAGATTGATAGCACGGGGAGTAGGATAGGGGCTGCCTCTACCAGATTGATTGTCTTGGATTTGGGGAAGAAAATCCTCGAACCCTTGACTTTGTATGATTATCTTTTTGTCCCTCCGAGGTCTTATGAATATAACGATTGTGATTTTGGCTATGTTTTAACTATTTATGGTGATAACGCAACTGATTATGACCGAGCTAGCTGCGATCTTCATTCCCAAAATGATCCTCAAATTGTACTCGAGTCTGATGAACTCGTTGTCAAGTCCAAAGAAGACTTCAATGATATCGCTTATGATAGCACCGATAACGAGGAGCTAATTCTAGAGTATCATGGTACATCATTTGCCATCAACTTAGATCTTTCCGACAAAGAGGAAAAGACATTAGAAGATTCAATAATGATATCTCAAAGAGATGAAATCATAGAAGTTAACTTCAGGAGCGGAAAAGTGTTAGCACTAAGAACAGCTCCAACAGATAAAGGAAAATAGATAGTGACTCGAGAAGAGATACCCCCACCTCCACCAATGGAAGAACTACATGATCAAGATAAAATTGGAGGATCCTACAAAGTAGACTAAAATGTGCTAGCTCATCTTAGGAAGTTGCCTGCCCGACTAAGCATCTATGACGCTCTGATCCTGACAAAGGAGATGAGAGAATCTCTGGTTATAGCTTTGCTTGACCCAGAAATTTGCTTAGCCCAGTTGGTCATCACATCCTTGGATGAAGTTTGCTTGTTAAAAGAATAGCCTGGGGTAACCTTCACAGATGAAGACTTACTACTCGGTACCGCCGACCACAACCGTCCGCTCTACATCTCCGTCAACATTGGCAGATTTGTGTTATCCGGAGTTTTAGTGGTTCCTGGGGCATCTCTTAACTTGATGAGCCTACAGACATTGGCCTATTTGGATATTGAAGCTCAAGAGATTACGACTGGTAAAATGATGTTAAGAGGATTCAATCAAAAGAGAGAAAGAGCCCTCGGATCAATTACATAACTTATGAAAGTTGGAGAACTCGTGACAACCGCTAAATTTCATATCATCGATGCTGAGACCTCTTTTAACGCTCTACTAGGTTAACCATGGATTCATCAGCACAATATGGTTCCATCATCCCTACACCAGTGCATTAAATACCGCAAAGATGGTCAAAAAAATTGCATCAAGGGAGACCTACAACCATTTTTGGTACATGAAGTTGGTATCCATGAGGATGCTGCCTACTACGCGCCACCAAAGAAGACTGTCTTCTCACGTGAGATTTTCACAAATAAAAATGAATATTCGGAAGAATCACAAAGAGGAACCCAAACAGCTCTGCTTCAACAACCTTCAACCACTCCCTTACAATGAGTTGGTGGAAGTTCTTCTAGTTCACGCACCCGAGGTCGAAGCCGGAGATGTGGATGAGGAAAGATCAATTTAATTGCTGAACGGACTAGGCCAACCATCAATATTGGTGATGAAGATAGTTCTGAAGATAAGATAATGAAGACAAGCCGGAAAGGACCTCAGTACGAGATATCCCTAGAAGATTAAGAGAAGAAAGAATATGAAACAAAGTATGATCGGATAAACCACTATGTGAATACTATGACCCTCACTCTGGTTCTTCCTTAAAAGGTCGAGAGTTTAGAGGTCAAGGAAGTCCGTAGTGTTGGTTCAAAACCAATCAAATTTTACCATGCTTCTACCTCTACTGAGCTTGAAAAACATGTAAATTTGGATGTTGATTCTAATGAATTAATGGAATTGCCTTTTGATTACTTCTCGCCTTGTGTTCAAAAGTTAATTCAATAGGGACACTTACCAAAATAAATGACAAAAGATAAATTTTAACTTTTTGAAAAACTATGGAATGCTAAAAGTCAAACTCCCAATTCAAAAGGTCTCAGATTTGGTACAGTTGGACCTATCGATGATTATGAATTTTGCATGGTTGTTACTAATGAGTCAGAAGAGGATTGCCTCGATGTAGAGGATGGCTCTACTAATCAACCAATAGAAGATGCTCCACCAAAATTTGAGGAAGAAATTAAATCTATTATTGATGAATTGAAAGAAATTAACCTCGAGACTGAAGAACGATCCCGGCCTACATTTATAAGTTCTCTACTTGATGACGAAGAATCTACAGAACTGGTCAAACTATTAACGAAATTCAAAGATTGCTTTGCATGGAGCTACGATGAAATGCCAGGACTGTCAGCAAAGTTTACAGTTCACAAACTCAGGGTGGACAAGAATATAACCCCAGTAAAATAAGCTCTCAGGAGAATGCGCCTTGAAACAGAACAACAAGTCATCGCCGAAGTGAAGGAGTTGATAGATGCCAAATTTGTAAAAGAACAACAATACCCCACATGGTTAGCCAACATCATACTTGTTAAAAAGAAAAATGGATAGATCCGCATTTGTGTCGACTTCAGAGATTTGAACAAGGCATGTCCAAAAGACGAGTTTTCACTATATATACCAGAGATGATGGTGGATATCACTTCAACACATGAAATTTTCTCCTTCATGGATGGATCATCGAGATACAACCAAATTAAGATGGCTCCCGAGGATACAGCACTTACAGCCTTCAGAACACAGATTGGAATTTTTTGCTACACAGTGATGCCGTTCGGCCTAAAGAACGCCGGAGCAACATATCAGCGTGCAATGACAAAGATTTTTGACGACCTCATTCACAACCAAGTAGAATGCTATGTGGATGATTTGTTCATCAAAAGTAAACAAAAAATAGACCATTTTTATGATTTGAGGATTGTGTTTGAATGGCTACGACGATATGACCTTAAAATGAATCCCTTTAAGTGCACCTTTGGCGTTACCTCCGGAAAATTTCTAGGATTCATTGTCCATCATTGGGGAATCGAGATCAACCAGGATAATATTAAAGCTATCTTGGAAATGCCTCCTCGTAAAACCTTGAAACAGCTACGTTCCTTCTAGGGGAAGTTGGCATATCTTTGCCTCCTCCTAAAACCTTGAAACAGCTACGTTCCTTCCACGGGATGTTGGCATATCTGAGACTTTTCTAATCTCTCAGGTAGGTGTCAGCCTTTCTCGGCATTAATTAAAAAGGACACCAAATTTGTTTGGGAAGAGAAGTGCCAACAGGCCTTTGAGGATGTTAAAGAATATTTAATGACACCTTCTGTTTTAGCAGCCCCTATCCCAGATAAACCGTTGATACATTATACCGCAGCTTTGGATGACTCTCTCGGAGCCCTCTTAGCTCAAGTCAATGAAAAGGGTAAGGAATGCACTCTACTACTTGAGTCGTCGTCTAATACCGATGGAGATAAGGTATCCACATATTGAGAAGCATTATCTGACGTTAATTTTTGCCGCCCAAAATCTTAGACATTACATGCTTTCTCATAAGATTACCCTAATATCGAAAGTTAATCCATTGCAATATCTGATGACCCGACCAACACTCTCCCGACGTTTGGCAAGATGATAAATGATCTTATTGCAATTTGATATAACTTTTGTTCCCCTTCGTGCTGTCAAGGGACAGATACTAGCAGATTTTCTTGTTGCACACCCACTGTCAGCTGGGTCCTCACTCAACGACAAGTTACCAGACAAGAAAATACTACAAATGGAATTTTCTAGTGCGCAGCACTAGGAAATGTACTTTGAAGGCACTTCGTCAGCCAGGAAAGACAAAGGATCAGACATAGTTATACCAGGTAAAAAATTGATCAGTTTGATTTTTATTACGCCAGATAAGGGTATGTTGAGGTTCTCATACCACCTGGCAGAGCCGTGTATCAACAATGAAGCAGAATACAAACCTTTAATCACCGGATTGGAATTGGCAATCTCAATGGATATAACAAATATTGTTATCTACGGCGACTCTAAACTTGTCATCCAGCAGGTCACTGAACAATACAGAATTTTAAAACCAAGATTAGCAGAATACCATGGGTACACAATGAAGCTCCTGGAATGACTGAGGTGACTTTCTACCGGATTCCTCGGGGAGATAATGCCCATGCCGACGCTCTAGCAAAAATTACTAAAGAAATGACGTGTCCCCCGAAGGATTCCATTAATGTCACGGTGCAAGGAAGATGAGTCTTGTCTCGAAATGACTTTGAAACTCTACACAAGCTTAGAAAAGAAGAAACAATAAATACAGTTGTAGACATCAACAAAGATTGGTGCAAGCCATAAACAGAATATTTGCGTACTGGGAAGTTGCCAGAAGACAAGTCTGAGGTGCACCACATCACAAGGAGGGCTATTTCTTACGCCTTGGTAGGGAATGTTTCTTACAGAAGATCATTCGACCAGATGTGACTATGGTGTTTGAGCAGAGCTGAAGCATAGAATATTGTCAAAGAAGTACATGCCAGATTGTGTGGTGCTCACCAATCAAGGCCAAAAATGAAGAGACTCGGGTATTATTGGCCAGCAATGATGTCCGATTGCATGGATACAGCCAGAAGATGTCACAAATGCCAAGTGCATGGGGTGGTCTTACATCAGCCTCCGAATGTGCTACACCCAACTGTTGCCTTGTGGCCATTCGAGTTTTGGGGCACAGACATAATAGATCCGATAGACCCTCCATCTTTCAAATGACACAAATTTATACTTATCACTATAGATTACTTCTCCAAATGGGCAGAAGTAGTACCGTTACGTGAGGTTATGACACAGCACGCTCTTCAACTTTTCAAAAGTCAAATCGTCTACCGTTTTGAAGTACCGCGAAGAATAATCTCTGACAATGGGACAACTTTCAAAAGTATAAATATCAACAGTTTTGTCAAAATATAAGGGATAGATTGGAGATACTCTACAATTTACTATTCTAGAGCAAATGGTCTAGCTGAAGCTTTCAACAAGACACTGGTACAAATTTTGAAGAAAAGACTGGATGAAAATAAAACGGATTGGCACAACAAACTATTAGAAGCCTTATGGCCCTACCGGACAACTTTCTTGACTCCCACTAAGTGTACACCCTATGCGTTCGTGTATGGGGCCGAGGTCGTGCTACCGCTAGAAATCCAGACACCATCTCTCAGAGTCACCATTGCCAACCAACTAACAACGGAAGAAAGTGCAAAACTCAGACTCAAAGAACTGGGGAGTCTCGATGGAAAATGACTAGAAGCACAACAACATTTGGAGCTCTACCAACCAAAGATGGTACAAGCCCATGACAAATTGGTCCGCCCACGGGCATTCAAAGTTGGTGGCCTCGTGCTTGTGCTCAAAAGACCTAATCTTGCACGCCGCAAAATAGGTGAAAAATTCAAAGTTGGAGGGACCATTTATTGTTGATAAGGTCTATACAGGAGGAGCTTCCAGTTAGTGGACTTCCAGGGTGAAAGGCGCATGTTACCGATAAATGACGACACCTGAAAACCTATTACACAACCTGATGCTGCTCAATGCGGCTTGCCTCTGCTTTCTTTGAAACTTTGAAACTTTGATTATCTTAGGGTTATCTATGTGGCCAAATGTATATGATCAGGTTCAAATTTTGTAATTAACCTCATTATAATGAAAATTTTGAGAAAAAAAATATTTTTGAAATTCACACGTTCTCTTTTCTACTTTTGAATTTAAATACCCTACTGAATTAAACAAAACTCACATATAAAATGAATAATCCTCTTCACCAAAATAAACTAAAATTTACTTTAATAAATACTTTATTTTGTTCTTGTTCATGCCAAGCTTCGGCCCACTGACATTTTTCCTGTCGTCTGTAGAAAAATGTCAGGACAGAGGCTGATCTTTACCTTCTAGGATGGCTGAAACCTCAAACTGAATGAGGAGATGGCGCCACAAGGAGGTATCATAGATTTCAATGTGGATTTCAACCAAGTTGATATGGACTGGGAGGGTCCTCTAATGGATGTAGTCATGAATAAAGAAAAGGAGGGGCTGCCTTCACTATTGAGGGTAACCACTCAAGACAATGTGTCACACAAAGGTAAAAACGTGATAGCGGAATGAGATCCGATGGATGGGCCCAGCCGTCTTCCGTCCATGGTAGTTACTCCAGCAAGGGACCTGATAGCTGCCCGTAATGAACGATTACCGAATACTCCGCTACGTAGGACGCAGTGCAGAAATGACAGCTGAAAGAAGCAGAGAGCCTTTCTGCGACAGGAACGCAAACGCCAGAGAGACTTGAACAATTTTCTTACCCCCATTCCTGATGGACATATTTACGACCCATATCTAAGAGAAACTTCTACCAGCCTGCCCACTACGGATGAAGTGTCAGGATTTGTGACAGAATCAGATGTGCTCCCAGTTCCAGATATTTTATGCAAGGGTTGCCCAACATGCAACGTTGAGGTAACGGTCGGGACATCAGTCATGGGCGCATTTGTAGAATGTCTTGATTGCAACATTTTGCATCTACATCATTTCAGTAAATTAGAAGAATACACTTCAAGCACCAGCGAATCTCAGACTTCGGGTTTCATGATGGATGAACCATATGTCCCACTGGGGACGGATCAACATACACCGTGGAGCCCTGGGTCGTACATCCCATTAGAGGCTGAATCTCACGTTCCGGATCAACCAGCACCAGTTTGGGTTCCCTCCAATGCTCAAAGAAAGGAACGCCCGCGACAACTGCCGACTCCTGGTATGATGGAATACTACAAAATAACTCAGGTGAATAAAAGAGAGTTTGAGTTTTATGAAGAAGTTCAGGGGAAGTTCGTAAACATATTGGAAGGACTAGAGCTATATACCAGGGTTTTTTTGAAAGTGATGAGAAAAGAATTCTGGACTGTATCTTCGATTTGAAGGATAGAGGCCGACCGGGCCTTCTCATAGAAAGGACATATTTTGAGCCAAAGAAATGGATGAGGGGAAAGGGAAGAATCAGCATCCAATGCGGCTGTTGCTATAACTTCACAAACGACAGAGAGGGGAATCCACCTGGGATTCTCAGATATGACCAAGTGGATCCATTGCCACCATTTATAAAATGGATGATCAAGAGAATGGTCAAGTGAAATATTCTACCTGCTAATTGGATTCCCAACAGTTGCATCATTAACATTTACGAAGAAGGTGACTGCATTCCCCCACACATCAATCATCATGATTCTGTGAGATCTTTCTGCACAGTCTTGTTCATAAGTAAAAGAAATATTCTATTTAGAAAAGAAATCGATGTTGTCGGCCCTGGCAGATTCAGAGGAGCTATGGAGATTCCATTGCCATTTGGTTCAATTTTGATCCTGAAGGGCAATGGTGCAGACATTGCCAAGAACTGCATTCCAGGAGTACGACAACGTAAGGTGTCTATAACCTTCCGTAGAATGGACAACATTAAAATATCATATGGACTCCATCAGGACACAGAATTGGAGGAGTTATTTCCGTACGAGCCGTGAGAAGGTTGTACCTCTAAGTACATGCAAAGGGAACTCTTATCCTGGAGCATGACTTAGAATGTCTGCTTGATCAGGAGGTCAACATACCTGGTACAGATGGTTTACTTTCTTTCTTTTAGCAACATGACATGTATCTGATGTATGTTGTCTACAATGTATTCATATCATGAAATGATTCTCAATTTATTTTGACATGGATTACATAATGTAACTTTTGAGGCATTAGCCTATGTCTGATTTATGGCATTTCTTTTGGAGCAAATTAATGGAAATTTCACTCAAATTTTGCCTTTTTTTCAGTTGCCTTTCTGTGCGATGGATGAAAGCTGCGAACCATGCGATGGTTCAATATTTCAATGAACAAAGAACGAAACAATAAATCTTCAACAATAAATAAAACATCAATGAAAAATAATCACAAATGAGTAAATAACAAAACAAATTTCTTTTGAAAATCAACCAATGAAAATTAAAACTTTAAAAACATATTTTGAAAAATTAAATGTGATAAAAACAACAAGAAAATAAAACAAACTTGTTGAGTGGATTCTTCCATTTTCGGAATCTCCTACTCTTTATGCGTGCAGCACAACCATCGTTATCTACACTAACTCTCTGCACATCCCCGCAAAATTTCACATTTTGCACAAAAACCCACAAAGCTTTACAGATCTCCTTCAACAAGGATCAACCTTTTTCACATGATACATTCCTGTAAATTCAACAATACAAACCCTCTTTTGAGAATTGACCTACATTTCAATTCTCATTTTTGAATCAGTCCTATATTTCTGATTCATTACATTCGAGGTCGATCCTTACATTCCGACACCCTCCTTTGTAATTGACCTACATTTCAATTCTCACTTCCGAATCAGTCCTAAATTCTGATTCTTCACATTTGTTACATTTCAATTCTCATTTTTGAATCAGTCCTACATTTCTGATTCATTACATTCGAGGTCGGCCCTTACATTCTGATACCCTCCTTTGAGATTTGACATACATTTCAGTTCTCATTTTCGAATCAGTCCTACATTTCTGATTCATTACATTAGATATCGGTCCTTACATTCCGACACCCTCCTTTGAGAATTGACCTACATTTTAATTCTCATTTTTAAATCAGTCCTACATTCCTAATTCATTACATTCAAGGTCGGTCCTTACATTCCGACACCCTCTTTTGAGAATTGACCTACATTTCAAATTTCATTTTCAAAACAGTCCTACGTTTCTGATTCATTACACTCGAGGTCGGTCCTTACATTGTGACACTTTCTTTTGAGAATTGACCTACATTTTAATTCTCATTTTCGAATCAGTCCTACATTTCTGATTCATTACATTCAAGGTCAATCCTTACATTCCGACACCCTCCTATGAGAATTGACCTACATTTTAATTCTCATTTTCGAATCAGTCCTACATTTCTGATTCATTACACTCGAGGTCGGTCTTCCGACACCCTCCTTTGAGAATTGACCTATATTTCAATTCTCATTTTTGAATCAGTCCTACATTTATGATTCATTACATTCGAGGTCGGTCCTTACATTCCGACACTCTCTTTTGAGAATTTACCTACATTTCAATTCTCATTTTTGAATCAGTCCTACATTTTTGATTCATTACATTTGAGGTCGGTCCTTACATTCCGACACCCTCCTTTGAGAATTGACCTACATTTTAATTCTCATTTTTGAATCAGTCATACATTTCTGATTCATTGCATTTGAGGTCGGTCCTTACATTTCGACACTCTCTTTTGAGAATTGACTTACATTTTAATTCTCATTTTTGAATCAGTCCTACATTTCTGATTCATTACATTTGAGATCGGTCCTTACATTTTGACACTCTTCTATGAGAATTTATATACATTTCAATTCTCATTCCTACATTTCTGATTCATTACATTCGAGGTCAGTCCTTACATTCCGACTCTCTCTCTTTTTGAATTGATATCTAAATTTCAATTCCCACCTCAGGTTCAGCACTTGCATACTGGTTCCCATCCTCTAGAAAATTCTCAAATTTCATAACTCAAAGTCCACTCTCCAATCCTCAACGAGAGTCCCTACTTCTTGACTTGATCAAACACTCACCTGCTAATTCCCGGCAGAAACAAATCACACAAACAACTCTACGCATACTTCCGAGTCTTTTGACTTAGGAGTTTGTATTGGTTTTCGTTGATCTCCTCGGTCAACGCCAATAAGTGTGGTGTGCTTGCCCAGCACACCACACCTATTTGGGGTCCATTTATTGACCTCATTTTTTGTTGAGGTTTAGTTTTTTCCTCTTTAGTAGCCTAAGATCAAGCCATAGGATTTTGTTAGAAAACTAGAAAAGGCACCCTCACCACTAGAAATTCTAAACTCTTCTCTACTCAACTTGAAGTTCCACATGTTGGTTTCAACCTCTAAAGACTTAGTAAGTGGGGTCACCATGGGGGAAACTCAAGATGAGTAGCCCTTAGAACTGCCAGACCTTAAGGTTGACCCTGGGTGTTTGTCTAGAGCTGAGGCACTCACTACACTTATCTGCGCCCATAATCACTCACAATCCTGAGCTCAAATTTTTAGCCTAGGTCCCTTCATCTTTTGGGATACTCATGTAAATGGTCCCCTAAACCTACAAGCCCTAGGGCTATGATTTAATTAAGACCACTATGTAGAGGACCCAAAATGGGAGTTTCCATTGGTCCATGGCTTGTTGTTGATGGTTGATACCTCAACTCTACCAAAATACCCATCTTGGCTTTTTGCCCCTAAACACCCCCAAATTACCAAAATACCCCTCTTGGGCCCAAAATCCCAAAAATTTTGAAAAATTCCCAAAAAATTTCAATAAGCCCCAAATATTACCAATTTCATTTTTCTTAACTACCACATGACCCAATTTGGCCAATATGACCATTTTTAACCAAAATCCCCAAATTTGCCTTTAAGGGCCTAAATTTCCCCAAATTCAACCCAAATGTCCCTCAATTTAACCTCAATTAACCCCAATTTCAATCCTACACTCAAATTCAATTTCGATATGACCAATCTAGACCAAATCCAATCTTATTGGCCCATGATTTGAGCCCAATTTTGATTTAGGTCAAAATCCAAATTTGACCGTATGACCTAATCTCACCAAATTGAACCCATAGCCTAGTCAATTGGACCCAATTAATGTTGAAAAATATTCATAAAATTCCTACACATCAAAATCAACCATCAATTGGCCTAGGTGAAGCCTCAAATCCATTTAATTTTGGCCTAAATCCAAAATTCCCAAATTTAGCCCCAAATTGTTTAAGTCCCCAAATTTCACCCAATTGATATTCTTAACCTCCAAATTGACATCCAATTCATGCTGAAAACTCTCCAAAGGGTCCTTATTGACCACTTACAACAATCAATTTGGACTTAGCCCAAGACTAACCCAAGCTAGACCCAAGCCTAGCCCAACATGGCCAAATTGATTAAAGTTCAAAATTCCCTCAAATTGAACCTTCAATTGTGCTCAAAACCACTTCCATTCTTCACCAAAGTTGTTCCTTAAGATCATCTACACCAAATGCAACATTTATTTGGGCCAATTAACATGGTTAACCTTTTTCAAGCCCAAGTTTTGGTCATTTGCACCCATTTGGACCCTTGCACTAAATGTGACCGAACCACCCTAAAGTCACCAAATAAACTCCATCACAACCATTAGTTGGACTTAGTGACCGGTCCAAACACCATGAAACCACTTAAATCAAGCCATGGACCAAGGGTCTCCCAAATCAAGGGATATTATTTCCAAAACTGCATGTGCTTAAGATATCCTTACCCAAATTAGATATTATTGCACTAAACTGCTGTGACACATTCCCCTGGGTTCCCTGAGCTCCTAGCCACCTCCCCCTGGCCGGCCGGCGGGCCTAGTGGCAGGAAAAGTTCAAAACTGAGAGCTACCCCCGTGGCACCTCACCCAAATGAAACCTAGAGGCCAGCTCAGCTGAACCAATTGATGGAGCTCCTCTGCCTTCCACCTAAGCGCCACAATGCACCCAAACTTATGCCCTGAGAGCCACCCCCATGGCCATTTTTATAAAAGCTCACCTCCATGGACATGGGAGATGTGTTGAAATTTCCTTAGAGAGACCTCTCCAAACTTCACACAGAGCTTCCCTAAGATCCCCTCAGTGCATTCCAACCATTTTCCCTCACCAATTCTCACTGTCGGAGCTCAATTTTGAGCTTGAAACCTTGCAGGAAACAAAGACAGAATCCAATACACCTCCACAGTCCACCCAAACTCAGATTAACTCTACCCACACCTTCACAATAGTGACAGACGCCAAATCCCCATAAAATCCCCCTTCCACATAGCCTCTACCATAACTCTAGACCAACACCAAAATCCGGCCGTGATCGAATTTATACTTAGGCCTTACAGCAAAACCAGAGACTCAATCACTAGCCTCTTTGGATCATAACAAACGTGCCAAGACCCTCTGATCGAAGCTTCACTTCTCAGAGCAAAGGTATAAAAACCCCACCTCATCCCGAGCCTATTTCAATTCTCCATTTAATTAGGCTTAATTTAATTGCATGATTATCGTATGGATGTGTTCGTCTAACTTAGACGAGTCCATAGGACCAAACCCGAGGTGATTTGGTTGAGTCTGGGGTGAGATCTTAGGGTTTTAATGTGGACGGTCATGAGATCATTCTATCGAGGATGATGACAGGGAGCCGTTTGATCGAGCGTGTATCAAATGGATGGAGGAGATCGAGCCGGATAGCGCTTCGGGGCCTAAATAGCGGGCCGAGTCAGTAGCTATGTGGACAGCTGTATCCAACTAGAGCGCACCACGCAGGACTTCGGAGCTGCATAGGATCTAATCAGCACGCATAGTTTAAATAGAAAAATATAGCATTTTCTATTTATTTAAACTCGCTTGCACGCGCTGTTTAAATAGATAAATAGGGCTTTTTCCTATTTATTTAAATACCCTTAACTTTATGCCTTCGGAGCCGTCGTAGGTTGAGGTGGCACGCGTAGTTTAAATAGATAAATATGGCTTCTTCTATTTATTTAAATACCCCCAAACTTATAAAATCCTATCTTGGTGTAGAAAAATCACAAAAATAAAATAAAAATACCCTCTTGCTCAGTGAACAGAGGAGAATAATGTAGAATAAACTTCAAGTCCATTTGATGCATAAATTATTTTTAATTAATTACACAATGTTTGGGATCATTTGATTCTCCATGCATATTGATACATCAGCTTGGCTTGAAATTTTGGCATGTTGTAGCCACTGTCAAGGGAAACATCCTTTGATTTTTTCAAAGTCAGATGGGGACTCTATACAAAGATTCATATTTTTCAAGTTTTTGCACATTATTTCCTTAAAATAGTCATGGAAATTAGAATAATGATTAGATAATTCTAAGAAAATTTTGGGAGGTCCACCATCACCAGAGAAGCTTTTGGAAATAATTTCATGGGTCAAGTCATTTAAAATTCACTTAAATTTTGCAAGCACTAAATCACAAAAATAATTAATTTTGGAAAATATAAACATTTAAATGACTTGATTTTTTATCTTCACTGTGGTTTATGATCCAGAGAACTCACTATAAAAATTTCAAAATATTTTTAGTTCATTTGATAGCTTAAGTTGATTTTTAAAGATAAATACCACTTTTGACACTTAAATGATTTTTAAAAATCAAAATATAACTCAAAAAATTACGAAACTTAGTTTTTTGAGTTCTCTATGATCAGGGATATTTTATAAAAATAAAATAATATTTAGAATAAAAACTTGATTTTTAGCCTATTTTAAATTTTTAATAATTTATAAAAAACATAAAAATAAAAAAATTTCATGAAAATGTTCTAAATTGCTTCCTAATCACTTAGGAACAATTAGAATATTTTTCCTGATTTTCTAGAAATGTTCTAAATTGCTTCCTAATCACTTAGGAACAATTAGAATATTTTTCTTGATTTTCTAATCAAAGATATTGAATTTCAAAGCTTAAATTTTTAAAGGCTAAAAATGAGTTTTCACTAAAATAATTCCAATAAATCAAAGAAAAATCAGAAAAAAAATGAAAATTGCTCTTCTAGGTTCTCTAACCTTAGAGAGATTTTTTAAAAACACAAAACCTAGTTTTAATCGTTTAAAATATTTTATTTTTATTAAATAACCCAGAACTTAAAATAATTCTGATAAATCACATAGAATTTTAAAAATCATGAAATTTGGTCCAAATATTTTTCTAGCCTATGTCTACCTCCAGTAAAAATTTCAAAAGATTAGAATTTACCTTGGTCAAGTTAGGAATTTTCTTTGAAAAATCTTATTTTTACATGAAAATAATTACATAAAATAAACTAAATTCTGAAAAACCACATTTTCTCCACTGATGTCTTAGTTTACCCATGAATGAGGTTAGATAAACATTTCAAAGTCATTTGAATTAAATTTGACAAATTATGAAGTGCTAGAGCCTTAGGGGTAAATGTGTAATTTTGGAAATTTAGCCTTAGTTAATGTTTAGGCTTAAGTTAAGGAGAGAAATGGGCAACATCTGATCTTAATCAATTTATTTTATGTTTAGAACACAAGGGGTTAATTGGTAGAAACCAATCTCACNCTAGAGCCTTAGGGGTAAATGTGTAATTTTGGAAATTTAGCCTTAGTTAATGTTTAGGCTTAAGTTAAGGAGGGAAATGGACAACGTCTGATCTTAATCAATTTATTTTATGTTTACAACACAAGGGGTTAATTGGTAGAAACCAATCTCATTTTCTCAAATAAGTTAATAAATTTCTAAATTATTGAAATTCGGAAGTTTATTAAAATTAAATGATCATGAACTTAGGGGTATGACTTTTGAAGTCAATAATTAATCGATTTAATACCCCTATTTTATTTTTTAAATAAAATCCAAATCATGAATCATGACCACTTAAAGCTTAACCTTTTCAAAACTAATTAGGAGACTCACCTAGGTTTTAAGGGCTTAGTGATGACTTAGGCCAAATCAAAATTGGCTAAATTAGGATCAGAGAAATAAACATAACATAATCAAACATCCTTGAAAAACCACTAAGCCTAATTAAAAAAAAATTTGCTAAGTGTTCAGGTTACACCAACTTGCCTTTTAAGGAAATTCACTCGCATAATTCTCAAATTAAATGATAAATGATAATTAACTCTTTTTTAGGGAAAATTAAGACATAAATGTTCTCTGAGCATTAGAAGTATTCATAGGATGANATTTTATTTTTTAAATAAAATCCAAATCATGAATCATGACCACTTAAAGCTTAACCTTTTCAAAACTAATTATGAGACTCACCTAGGTTTTAAGGGCTTAGTGATGACTTAGGCCAAATCAAAATTGGCTAAATGAAGATTAGAGAAATAAACGTAACATAATCAAACATCCTTGAAAAACCACTAAGCCTAATTAAAAAAAAATTGGCTAAGTGTTCAGGTTACACCAACTTGCCTTTTAAGGAAATTCACTCGCATAATTTTCAAATTAAATGATAAATGATAATTAACTCTTTTTTAGGGATAATTAAGACATAAAAGTTCTCTGAGCATTAGAAGTATTCATAGGATCAAACATTAAGAAACATAATAAGTTTAAATGGACTTGAGGCTTTTCACTAGTTGGTGAGAGGGAGGCTTGGACCTGCTTCCTCCTCCTAACTTGTTGGATACCTTAGAGGTCTATTAAACTTAAAATACTTTGCTCAATGAAATCATCCTTAATTAAAATTTTAAGGACTTGCCAAAATACAACATAGAGTTAGGAAAACCACGAGAACTTTACTTTTCTTGCTCTTCATAAATGCCCTCAAATGCATTTTTAAGTTTCAGGTGGTGGAACGAGATGACTCACCAGGTACACTTTTACAGTTTATAGTACCGTATTTCTTGTGCCTTTTTCTTACATGCTTCTCTTTATGGTTACGTTGTTTCTTTTTTATACTTGCATTTACCTACATGCATGAAAACAACATAAACTTGCATTTTAAACAAAACCAAAGCCCAAGCCCGAAACTAAAATCAACCAAAATAAATTCCACTGTCACAACATTTAAAATATAAAACAACTCAAAATATAATCACAAACATCACACAAAACTACAATCNCCTTTCACACCTCTACGTCTGATTTCATTAAAAAGTCCTACCCTTTGCAATTCCTTGAAGATAATATTTCCTGTTTTTTATCGAGAGTCTTCTTAAGTGACTTTGGTCACTTAAGATGTAATTAACTATAGGGGCTTGCCCTTATAGAAAGCATGTGTGAACCTAATTTAATATAAACCATATTTAATCCTTTATATAAAATAGGGGAACTTGTCGGCAAATATAAAGGTTTCACAGACCAAACTGACATCATACTTTCCTTAGTTTATTTGATCGAGCCTCATCCTCAAGTATTGTGTTTATTCTTTGGGATAGATACAGGATTTGAGGTACAGTGCTCCTCATTTTAAACTATGAAAAAAATGGGGTCAGTTTGATTTCACACTTCAACGTCCTTCCGAAGCGGGCGACGTGATTTTAATTCTAACGACCGACAGCTTCTTACGGGCAAATCCCCACAAACCCCCAAAATAGTGCCGACAAACTTCACATTAGAAACTTTATTAGTAGAATTAGTTAATTAAGAGTTTGTTAAAATTACATATTTATTTCAATTGCATATTAGTGATAATTAAGCAATTTGAACAGTATTGTTGTGATTAAGTATTGATTTTCTAAATCCTAGTTTGTAGCCTCTTATATTATTCATTGTGGGATCGATATCCAGGACTCCATTACAACCCTATATTAATTGAGCAATACGTATACTTGCGATGATAAGTGTGACTTTAAAGTTATTGAATATTTTATACACATTTTTTTTCAAATCTATAACCGTTGTCAAGTTTTTGGCACTGTTGTTGGTGGCATAAATCTTCTAGCAACAGTATCAAATTCTTGTATTTTTAAGCATATATAAATTCTCTATCAAGATTCTGAGTAGTTTTCCTTATCTTTTTTCTTAAAATGATAAGTAATTAAGATTTAGATGGAAGTTGTGCAGAGTATTAATCTTTAATGTTGGAAGAAGTTGTGATGATTCAAATCCAAGCACTTCTTTTACTTCTTGATTTGGCCAATCCAGATGTTAAAATTTATTGTGAGAACATGTAAGAACTGGGCTGGTACTGTCTCAGTCAACAATTGGAAAGAATCACATGAGGTTGTATGAATGAGAAAGTAGTTCATATGATTGAGTGCAAATAAATAGGAAAATATTCATTGATGGGTGTAGAGTTAGAGGACTTTAAAGTGAGAGATTAAGGCCCTCAACTTGGTTTATTATTTTAGGTTCTGATGCGAGAATGTTAGTCCCGAGGTGGAGGGAATTGAGGGAACTCTAGAATGAGAGCTAGTATCTTCCCTGCCTAGCCAGCCTTCAGAACTATTCAAACTTTAAATTAGCCAATGTTCTTTATAACATCTCTTGTATGGGTAAAGAATATTATTACTCCTATTTGGCACAACACAATTTGCATACTTCCACAACAAAATTCTTATACTTATTACTGATTCATTATAATAAGAAAGATATTTTTATATTAAATATTTTTCTTCTACAAAAACTTTAGTTATCTTTTTAGTTGCTACTGTTTCGTTAAAATATCAAAAATACCAAAAATATTTAAATTTTAAATTCCTGCAAAAATCATTTTTAGTTTAAGTAATTATCTTTTAAAAAATAGAAAAACTTTCTAAAAAGTGCATATTGTATAATGTTTCCTGTGGGTTTGATATTCAGGTCTTAATCAAAAAGTCCTATATTACTTGATAATGATACGTATACTTGCGTATTATCCCAATATAAATATATATAAATTAAAAAGTTAAATTCTTATTTTTTTTCAGAATCAAGTTTTTGGTTTTGTTGCAAAATAATGAAATATAAGTGAAAAATACCATCAGAACTATTACTATACTGTGCATAAGCATTAAGGTATCCATGGGTCATTAGTCTAGAACTATGCTAGGGTCTCTGAGGAAGGGGGATTTGATGGGGCTTCTCCTTCTTTCACTGTGGTGAAGGTGTGGGGAAATTTAATTTATGTTTGATTGACTGTGGAGGTGTGGTGAGCTCTGTCCTGGTTTTTGGCAGAAGTTTAAGCTCAAAGTTCAGCTTCCACAATGGGAATCAGTGAGGGAAAGTGGCTGGCTTGAGCTAAGGAGGTATCAAAGTGTCTTTGAGAGTAATTTGGAGGGGTCTCTCTGAAAATATAGCNAAGGGGGATTTGATGGGGCTTCTCCTTCTTTCACTGTGGTGAAGGTGTGGGGAAATTTAATTTATGTTTGATGGACTGTGGAGGTGTAGTGAGCTCTGTCCTGGTTTTTGGCAGAAGTTTAAGCTCAAAGTTCAGCTTCCACATTGGGAATCAGTGGGGGAAAGTGGCTGGCTTGAGCTAAGGAGGTATCAAAGTGTCTTTGAGAGTAATTTGGAGGGGTCTCTCTGAGAAATTTATAGTACATTTTCCATGGTCATGGAGGTGAACTTTTTATAAAAATTGCTTAAGGCTTGCTGCCATGGCCAATGAAGGGGTGAAGAGTGATGCTTAGGTGGAGGGCAGAGAGGCTCTAACAATTAAGTTGGATGAGGTGGCCTCTAGGTTTGAAATTGGTTTGATTCCATGGGGGTGGCTCTAGGCCAATCGGCCAAGCTAGGGGAGGTGGCTAGAAGGCTCAGGGACTTCAAAGGAATCTGTCACAGCAATTAAATGGGTTTGGGCTTTATTTTGGTAAAAAAGATCTTAAGCATAAGCAAATATGGAATGAAATCCCTAAATTTAAGGGACCTTTGGTTCATGGATTAGCTTAGGTGATTTTATGGAGTTTAGACTGGTCACTAGGGTCCAACTAATGGTTGTGCAGTTATTAATTCGGTGGCTTTGGAGTGGTTAAGCTAACTTTAGTGCATGGGTACAATGTGGGTTCAAATGACCAAAACTTTGGTTTGGGCTAGGCTAACAATTACCTTGAGCCCAATTGATTGATAAACATTGTGTAGATAATTTAATGAAGATTTTTTGCGAATGATTGAAATGATTTTGAGTTCAATTGGAGGGTCAATTTGGAGGATTTTTTAAATTTGGTCAATATGGGCATGTTGGGCTAGACTTGGGTCTAGATTGGGCTAGGCTTAAAATTTGGCTCAATAGAATGGTCCAAATGACCAAGGGAGATTTTATAAAGATTTTTCATGAAGGAAGAGAATGAAAATTTTGGGGCTAAGGTAATCAATTTGGAGAAATTTTGAGACATGGCCAATTTGGAGCAAATTTGGAGATTTTTGGATTTAGGTTGAAATTAAATGAAATTAAGGCTTCACCNATAGAATGGTCCAAATGACCAAGGGAGATTTTATAAAGATTTTTCATGAAGGAAGAGAATGAAAATTTTGGGTCTAAGGCAATCAATTTGGAGGAATTTTGAGACATGGCCAATTTGGAGCAAATTTGGAGATTTTTGGATTTGGGTTGAAATTAAATGAAATTAAGGCTTCACTAAGGCTATTTGAAGGTAAATTTTGATGTTTAGGAATGTTATGAAGAGTTTAAGTTCCAAATTGAGACCAATGGAGTAGGCCATGGGGTTCAATTTGGTGGAATCAAGTCATAAGGCCAAACTTGGGGTTTTTAGATTTGGATTAAAATTGGGNGATTTTGGGTAATTTGCGTGTTTTCAAAAGGTTTGAAATGATTTTTAAATAAATTTGGATGTTTTGAGTAAATTTGAGAATTTTGGCCAAATTTAGGGTCCCAAGGGTATCTAGGTAATTTGGGGGAGTTTAGGGTCAAAAGGCTAAGTTGGGCATTTTGGTAGAGTTGGGGTGCCAACCACCATAAATAAGCCATGGACCAATGGAAACCCCATTTTGGGTCCTCTATGTACTGGTATTAGCTAAACCCTAGCCTAGGGCCAGTGGGTTTAGGGGACCATCTACATGAGTATCCCAAAAGTATCAAGGGACCAAAGTCAAGAACATTTGGTTTGTGCTTGTGGGTGGTTGTGAGTGAGGTGATTGCTGGTGAGTGCCTTAGCTCTAAACCAACACCCAGGGATAACCCTAAGGTCCAACAGTCCTATATGAACTCTTCTTAAGCTCCCCCAGAGCGAGCCACCTACTAAGTGCTAGAGGTTAGGAATAATATGTAGAACTTCAAGTTGAGTAAAAAGGAGTTTAGAATTTCTAATGGTGAGGGTTCTTTTTCTAGTTTTTCTAGGAATAGTCAACAGAAAGTCCTATGGCTAGACCTTAGGCTACTAAAGAGGAACACTAGACCTTAACCAAAAATGAGGTCAACAAATGGACCCCCAATAGGTGTGGTGTGCAGGTCAAGCACACCGCGCGTATTGGCATTGACCGAAGAGATCAAAAAAACCAATACAAACTCCTAAGTCAAGAGACATAGAAAGGGTGTGTGATTGTGTGTGCTATTCGCTTCCGCTGGGGAATATAGCAGGTGAATATTTGATAAAATTCAAGATGTAGGGAGTCTCGCCGGGGATTTGAGAGTGGATTTTGAGTTATGAGATTTCATAAATTTATAGAAGATGGGAATCAATGTGTAAGTTCTGTCCCCGGGGTGGGATTTGAAATTCAGGTATTAATTTTAGAAGAAAGCC
>JXCR01140105.1:317926-364289 GCA_002079205.1 Phalaenopsis hybrid cultivar | reverse complement strand
TTTTTGGTGATTTTGGGTAATTTGCGTGTTTTCAAAAGGTTTGAAATGATTTTTAAATAAATTTGGATGTTTTGAGTAAATTTGAGAATTTTGGCCAAATTTAGGGTCCCAAGGGTATCTAGGTAATTTGGGGGAGTTTAGGGTCAAAAGGCTAAGTTGGGCATTTTGGTAGAGTTGGGGTGCCAACCACCATAAATAAGCCATGGACCAATGGAAACCCCATTTTGGGTCCTCTATGTACTGGTATTAGCTAAACCCTAGCCTAGGGCCAGTGGGTTTAGGGGACCATCTACATGAGTATCCCAAAAGTATCAAGGGACCAAAGTCAAGAACATTTGGTTTGTGCTTGTGGGTGGTTGTGAGTGAGGTGATTGCTGGTGAGTGCCTTAGCTCTAAACCAACACCCAGGGATAACCCTAAGGTCCAACAGTCCTATATGAACTCTTCTTAAGCTCCCCCAGAGCGAGCCACCTACTAAGTGCTAGAGGTTAGGAATAATATGTAGAACTTCAAGTTGAGTAAAAAGGAGTTTAGAATTTCTAATGGTGAGGGTTCTTTTTCTAGTTTTTCTAGGAATAGTCAACAGAAAGTCCTATGGCTAGACCTTAGGCTACTAAAGAGGAACACTAGACCTTAACCAAAAATGAGGTCAACAAATGGACCCCCAATAGGTGTGGTGTGCAGGTCAAGCACACCGCGCGTATTGGCATTGACCGAAGAGATCAAAAAAACCAATACAAACTCCTAAGTCAAGAGACATAGAAAGGGTGTGTGATTGTGTGTGCTATTCGCTTCCGCTGGGGAATATAGCAGGTGAATATTTGATAAAATTCAAGATGTAGGGAGTCTCGCCGGGGATTTGAGAGTGGATTTTGAGTTATGAGATTTCATAAATTTATAGAAGATGGGAATCAATGTGTAAGTGCTGTCCCCGGGGTGGGATTTGAAATTCAGGTATTAATTTTAGAAGAAAGCCAAAAGTTAAGGACCAAACATGAAAAGAGACGAATCAAAAGTTAGGGACCGATCCCAGGAAAAAGATTGAAAGTTAAGGATCAATCATAAGAGAAAGCGTCCAAAGTTAGGGACCGACCTCGAAAAGATGAATTAGAGATTAAGGACTGATTCTAAAATGAGAATTGAAAGTTAATGACCAATCCCAAAAGAGAGCGTTGGAAGGTAAGGACCGACCTCAAAAAGGTGAATCAGAAATTAAGGACTGATTCAAAAATGAGAATTGAAAGGTAGAGATCAATTTCAAAAGAGTGCGTCGGAAGGTGGGTACCAACCTCAAAAAGGTGAATCGGAAGATAAGGATTGATTCAAAAATGAGAATTGAAAGATAGGGATCAATCTCAAAAGAGTGCGTCGGAAGGTAAGGACCCACCTCAAAAGTAGTGGATCAGAAATTAGGAACTGAATCGAAAATGAGGATTGAAAGGTAGTGATCAATCTTAAAAGGGAGTGTCAGAAGGTAAGGACCGACCTCAAAAGTAGTGAATCAAAAGTTAAAGACTAATTCAAACATGAGAATTGAAAGGTAGGGATCAATCTCAAAAGAGAGTGTCGGAAGGTAAGAACTGACCTCAAAAGTAGTGAATCAGAAATTAGGGACTGATTTGAAAATGAGAATTGAAAAGTAGGGATCAATATCAAAAGAGAGCGTCGGAAGGCAAGGACAGACCTCAAAAGTAGTGAATAAAAAATTAGGGACTGATTCAAAAATGAGAATTAAAAGGTAATGATCAATCTCAAAAGAGAACGTCGGAAGGTAAGGACTCACCTCAAAAGTAGTGAATCAGAGGTTAAGGATTAATTCGAAAATGAGAATTGATGGTGTTAAACCCAAAGATATGTGTCATGTGAAAAGGCTCATATTTTTTAGGAAGATATGTAGAATTTAGTAGGACTTAGTGCAGAATGTGAAATTTTGTGGGGATGTGAAGTGAATTAGTGCAGACAAAGAAAGTTGTACTGCGCGAGCAAAGAGTAAGAAACTCCGAAATCGAGAGAATCCACTCAACAGATTTAATTTCTTTTCTTGTTGTTTTTATCACATTTAATTTTTTCAAAATATGCTTTCAAAATTTGATTTTAACTGGTTGATTTTTTTTAAGAGAGAGTTGTTTTGGTGTTTGTTTATTGGTTATTTTTGTTTAAATTTTATTATCATTAAAATTTTTATTTGTCATTTTGTTCTTTGTTTGTTGTAATTTTGAACCAACGTGTGGTTCGTGGCTCCCATCCATCGCACAAAAGGTAATTGACAAAAAGACACATTTTTGAACAAAACTTCATTAATCTGTTCCAACAAAATGTTACAGATCAAGTGTAGGCCAACACCGCAAAAAGTATAATATGCATAATGCATCAAAGTACATCCAAAATATCTTATGCCAAGTACACATTATAGGCTGAGCATCTTTGGTACATATCACATTGCTGTAATGTAGTAAAGTAGAAAGGAATCCTCTGACTGTCTGTTCTTGATGTGACGAGCTCCTGATCGAGCTTACCTTCTAAGCCACACTTCAGGACAAGAGTTCCCCTCGCATGCGCTCAAAGGTACAACCCTATCATAGCTCTTAAGGTAGTAGTTCCTCTAGTTCTGGATCAGGTTGAAATTCGTGAGGCATTTTGTTGTCATCCATCTGTCGGAAGCTTATGGACACCCTGCGGTGTCACACTCCTAGAATGCAATGCTTGACAATTTCTACTCCATTGCCTTTAAGAACAAGAACTGAGCCAACTGGTAGGGGAATCTCCATAGAGCCTCTGAACTCACCAGGGCAGATGATGTCAATTTCTTCCCAAATAAGATGTTACTTTTACTCATGAATGAGAACATACAAAAAGGCCTCACAAAGTCATGGTGATAGATATGTGGAGGTATGCAATCACCCTCATCGTAGATGTTGATAATACAACTATTTGGAATGCAGGTAGCGGGTAGAATACTTCATCTGATCATTCTTTTGATCATCCACTTTATCATTGGTGGTAGTGGATCTACTTGATCGTGTTTGAGGATCTCAGGCAGATTCCCTAGTCTATCATTTGTGAAGTTGTAGCAGCAGCCACACTGGATAGTAAACCTCTCTTTTCCTCACATCCATTTCCTCGGCTCAGAATAGGTCCTTTCCATAAATAAACCTGCTCAACCTCTGTCCCTTATGTTAAAAATACAGTCAAGAATACTCTGTTCATCAGTCTCTGAGAAGCCTCTGGTATACAGTTCTAATCCCTTCAGTATGTTGATGAATTTTCCCGATACTTCTTCATAGAATTCAAAGTCTCTTTTATTTACTTTTCTCATTTTATAATTTCCACCATACTAGGAGTCGACAGTTGTCTCGGGTATTTCCTCATTTGAATATCAGCGGGAACCCAAACAAGTGCTGTCTCTGGATATAACGGAATGTATGGTTCTACGTCTGACAAGACGTTTGGCTCTGTACCCCTCGTAACATACGTCTCTGCATCCATTGGTACATATGGCTCTGCCTCTATCAGGTAATCAGTAGTCTGAGATCCATCATTGGTAGATGCATATTCCTCTAATGTGCTATAGTGTTATAGATGTAGGACATTGCAGTCCGGGCACTCAACCAATGCCCCTGTAGCTGACGCTCGTGCAGGTATTTCAGCATTGCAGGTAGGGCAACCCGTGCACATATCATCTGAAGCTGGTAGTATGTTTGGCTTTGTAACAAACTTGAACTCCGCATCTGTAGCGGGTTGGCTGGAGGAGGTCTCTTTCATGCCTGGATTATAAATGTATCCCTCAGGAATAGGAGTGAGCAAGTTGTCTGCCTCTTTCTCGCATCTCTTCTCTTCTCGTAAGAAAGCTCTCTATTTTTGTCAGCTGGCATTTCTTTGTTGTGTTCTTTGTAGTGGAGTAAACGGTATCCTTTCATTATCAACAGCGACTAGGCCTCCAGTCGGCGTAGCTATCATGGATGGTAAATGGCTTGGCCCCTCCATCGGGTCCTGTTGTACCATCACATTCTTTCCTTTCAGTAATGCACTATCTTTGGTGGCCTACCTTAGTAGTGAGGGTAGCCATTCCTTCTCCTGTCAACTGACAAAATTCATTAAAGAACCCTTGTAATCCATGCCTACTTGGTTAAATTCCATGTCAAAATCTTGGCACCATTTCTTCATTTAGTGCGAGATTTTAGCCATATTTAAAGGCCAAGATCAACCTCTGGCCTAACAATTTTCTGCAAACCACAGAAAAAAATGTCAGTGGGCTGAAACTTAGCGTGAACAAGAACAAAACAAAGTTTTTATTAAGAAAATGTTTTGTTTATCTTGGTGAAGAAATCATTTATTTATGTGTGGATTTTTTTAAAATTAGTAGCATATTAAGTTTGAAAAGAGAAAGTTGAGGAGTGTAATTTTCAAAAAATTCTTTTTTTTATTATGTTGAGGTTAATTTTGTTACAAAAATTTTGGAGCCGGTCACAGAAGTTTGGCCACATAGATAACCCCAAAATAATCAAAATTTCAAATTTTCAAATCAAGCGAAGGCAAGTAGTATAAAGTTATGTAATTTGTCTTCAGGTATCGTCCGTTGATTGGTAGCATGGGTCTTTTGCCCCGAAAGTCTACTAACTGGTAGACTCCTCCTGTGTAGACCTTTTCAGCGACAAATGGTCCCTCCCAATTTTGGTCAAATTTTTCACCTATCTTGTGGCGTGCAAGAATAGGCTTTTTGAGCACGAGGACAAGGTCACCAAATTTCAATGGCCTTGAGTGGACCAATTTGTCATGAGCTTGTACCATCTTTGCCTGGTAAAGTTCCAGATGTTGTTGTGCTTCAACTCATTTTCCTTTCAGATGCTCTAGTTCCTTGAGCCTGAGCTTTGCACTTTCTTCTGTTGTGAGTTAGTTGGTGACAGCAGCTGTGAGCAATGACATCTGAATTTCTAACGGTAGCACAGCCTCGTACCTGTACACGAGCTTGTAGGGTGTACACTGAGTGGGAGTCCTGAACATCGTTCTGTAGGCCCACAAAGCTTAGAGCAATTTTTATTTCCAATCCCTTTTGTTTTCATCCAATGTTTTATTCAAAATTTGTATCAACATCTTGTTGAAGGCCTCAATTAATCCGTTAACTCTGAGATAGTAAATTGTAGAGTATCTCTAATCTATCCCTTATTTTTTTGACAAAATTTTTTATCTTTATGTTATTGAAAGTTGTCCCCTTGTCGGAAATTATATATCACGGTACTCCAAAATAGTAGACGACTTGGCTTTTGAAGAACTGAAAGACGTGCTGTGTCGTAACCTCTTATGGCGGCACTGTCTCTGCCCATTTGGAGAAATAGTCTGTAGCAAAAAGTATAAACCTGTGTCCTTTGGAAGATTGATGGTCTATCAGAAATATTTTTTCAGTGCCCCAACACTCGAATGGCCACGAAACAACGGTTGGGTGTAGCACATTCGGAGGTTGGTGCAAGACCACCCCATGCAATTGGCATTGGTGACATTTTATGGCTATATCCATGCAGTCAGACATCATTGTTGGCCATAATATCTTAGTCTCTTGATCTTCTTTTTCATTTTTGGTCCTGACTAGTGAATGCCACAAAATCCGACATGTACTTCTTTGATGTTATTTTGGGCTTCGGCTTTACTTCGGCATCGTAGCCACATCTGGTCAAACGATCTTCTGTAGAGGACATCACCAACCAAGGTGTATGATATAGACCTTTTTGTAATGTGATCTGCCTCAGACTTGTCTTTCGGCAGCTTTCTAGTATGCAAATATTCTATTAATGGCTTGAGCCAATCTTCTTTCATATCTGCAACTACAATTATTGTTTCTTCTTTTTCGAGCTTGTGTAGATTTTCAAGGTTGATTTGAGACAGAATTTATCTTCTTTGTACTGAGATTTTAATGGAACTCTTCGGGGGACACACCAGTTCTTTAGTGAGTTTTGCTAGAGTGTAGGCATGGGCATTACTCCCTTAAGAATCTGGTAGAAAGTCATGTAGGGCATTTGTTCCAGTAACTTCATCGCGTATCGGTGATGTTCTGCTAGTTTTGGTTTCAGAATTTTGTATTGTCCAGCGACTTACTGGATGACGAGTTGAGAGTCACTGTAGATGGCAATGTTTATTATATTCGTTGAGATTGCCAACTCCAATCCAATGATTAAGGCTTCATATTCTGCTTCGTCGCTGGTGCACGACTCTATCAGGTGGTATGAGAACCTCAACATACCTTTATCTGGTGCGATAAAGATTAAACCAATCCCTGCTTTGCCTAGTATGACTGTGCCTGATCCTTTGTCTTTTCTAGCTAATGAAGCACCGTCAAAGAACATCTCCCAGCGTTGCGCACTAAAGAATTCCATTTGTAACACTTGCTCATCTGGTAGTTTGTCGTCAAGAAGGGACCCAGCTGGCAGTGGGTGTGCAGCAAGAAAGTCTACTAGAATCTGTCCCTTGATAGCACGAAGAGGAATAAAAATTATTTCAAATTGCATTAAGGTCATTGACCATTTTGCTAGACGTCTGGAGAGTGTTCGTCAGGTCGTCAAATATTGCAATGGGTTAACTTTTGAAATTAAGGTAATCTTATGAGAGAGCATGTAATGTCAAAGCTTTTGGGAGGCAAAAATTAATGTCAAACAATGCTTCTCAATAGATGGATACCTTACTTCCGTTGGTATCAGACGACGAATCANCAGCTGGCATTTCTTTGTTGTGTTCTTTGTAGTGGAGTAAACGGTATCCTTTCATTATCAACAGCGACTAGGCCTCCAGTCGGCGTAGCTATCATGGATGGTAAATGGCTTGGCCCCTCCATCGGGTCCTGTTGTACCATCACATTCTTTCCTTTCAGTAATGCACTATCTTTGGTGGCCTACCTTAGTAGTGAGGGTAGCCATTCCTTCTCCTGTCAACTGACAAAATTCATTAAAGAACCCTTGTAATCCATGCCTACTTGGTTAAATTCCATGTCAAAATCTTGGCACCATTTCTTCATTTAGTGCGAGATTTTAGCCATATTTAAAGGCCAAGATCAACCTCTGGCCTAACAATTTTCTGCAAACCACAGAAAAAAATGTCAGTGGGCTGAAACTTAGCGTGAACAAGAACAAAACAAAGTTTTTATTAAGAAAATGTTTTGTTTATCNCAGCTGGCATTTCTTTGTTGTGTTCTTTGTAGTGGAGTAAACGGTATCCTTTCATTATCAACAGCGACTAGGACTCCAGTCGGCGTAGCTATCATGGATGGTAAACGGCTTGGCCCCTCCATCGGGTCCTGTTGTACCATCACATTCTTTCCTTTCAGTAATGCACTATCTTTGGTGCCCTACCTTAGTAGTGAAAGTAGCCATTCCTTCTCCTGTCAACTGACAAAATTCATTAAAGACCCCTTGTAATCCATGCCTACTTGGTTAAATTCCATGTCAAAATCTTGGCACCATTTCATTATTTAGTGCAAGATTTCAGCCATCTATAAAGGCCAAGATCAGCCTCTGGCCTGACAATTTTCTGCAAACCACAGAAAAAAATGTCAGTGGGCTGAAACATAGCGTGAACAAGAACAAAACAAAGTTTTTATTAAGAAAATGTTTTGTTTATTTTGGTGAAGAAATCATTTATTTATGTGTGGATTTTTTTAAAATTAGTAGCATATTAAGTTTGAAAAGAGAAAGTTGAGGAGTGTAATTTTCAAAAAATTCTTTTTTTTATTATGTTGAGGTTAATTTTGTTACAAAAATTTTGGAGCCGGTCACAGAAGTTTGGCCACATAGATAACCCCAAAATAATCAAAATTTCAAATTTTCAAATCAAGCGAAGGCAAGTAGTATAAAGTTATGTAATTTGTCTTCAGGTATCGTCCGTTGATTGGTAGCATGGGTCTTTTGCCCCGAAAGTCTACTAACTGGTAGACTCCTCCTGTGTAGACCTTTTCAGCGACAAATGGTCCCTCCCAATTTTGGTCAAATTTTTCACCTATCTTGTGGCGTGCAAGAATAGGCTTTTTGAGCACGAGGACAAGGTCACCAAATTTCAATGGCCTTGAGTGGACCAATTTGTCATGAGCTTGTACCATCTTTGCCTGGTAAAGTTCCAGATGTTGTTGTGCTTCAACTCATTTTCCTTTCAGATGCTCTAGTTCCTTGAGCCTGAGCTTTGCACTTTCTTCTGTTGTGAGTTAGTTGGTGACAGCAGCTGTGAGCAATGACATCTGAATTTCTAACGGTAGCACAGCCTCGTACCTGTACACGAGCTTGTAGGGTGTACACTGAGTGGGAGTCCTGAACATCGTTCTGTAGGCCCACAAAGCTTAGAGCAATTTTTATTTCCAATCCCTTTTGTTTTCATCCAATGTTTTATTCAAAATTTGTATCAACATCTTGTTGAAGGCCTCAATTAATCCGTTAACTCTGAGATAGTAAATTGTAGAGTATCTCTAATCTATCCCTTATTTTTTTGACAAAATTTTTTATCTTTATGTTATTGAAAGTTGTCCCCTTGTCGGAAATTATATATCACGGTACTCCAAAATAGTAGACGACTTGGCTTTTGAAGAACTGAAAGACGTGCTGTGTCGTAACCTCTTATGGCGGCACTGTCTCTGCCCATTTGGAGAAATAGTCTGTAGCAAAAAGTATAAACCTGTGTCCTTTGGAAGATTGATGGTCTATCAGAAATATTTTTTCAGTGCCCCAACACTCGAATGGCCACGAAACAACGGTTGGGTGTAGCACATTCGGAGNAAATCAAGCGAAGGCAAGTAGTATAAAGTTATGTAATTTGTCTTCAGGTATCGTCCGTTGATTGGTAGCATGAGTCTTTTGCCCCGAAAGTCTACTAACTGGTAGACTCCTCCTGTGTAGACCTTTTCAACGACAAATGGTCCCTCCCAATTTTGGTCAAATTTTTCAGCTATCTTGTGGCGTGCAAGAATAGGCTTTTTGAGCACGAGGACAAGGTCACCAAATTTCAATGGCCTTGAGTGGACCAATTTGTCATGAGCTTGTACCATCTTTGCCTGGTAAAGTTCCAGATGTTGTTGTGCTTCAACTCGTTTTCCTTTCAGACGCTCCAGTTCCTTGAGCCTGATCTTTGCACTTTCTTCTATTGTGAGTTAGTTGGTGACAGCAGCTCTAAGCGATGACATCTGAATTTCTAACTGTAGCACAGCCTCATACCCGTACACGAGCTTATAGGGTGTACACTGAGTGGGAGTCCTAAACATCGTTCTGTAGGCCCACAAAGCTTAGAGCAATTTTTATTTCCAATCCCTTTGTTTTCATCCAATGTTTTCTTCAAAATTTGTATCAACATCTTGTTGAAGGCCTCAATTAATCCGTTAACTCTGAGATAGTAAATTGTAGAGTATCTCTAATCTATCCCTTATTTTTTTGACAAAATTTTTGATCTTTGTGTTATTGAAAGTTGTCCCCTTGTCGGAAATTATATATCATGGTACTCCAAAATAGTAGACGACTTGGCTTTTGAAGAACTGAAGGACGTGCTGTGTCGTAACCTCTTATAGCGGCACTGTCTCTGCCCGTTTGGAGAAATAGTCTGTAGCAAAAAGTATAAACCTCTGTCCTTTGGAAGATTGATGGTCTATCAGAAATATTTTGTCAGTGCCCCAACACTCGAATGGCCACGAAACAACGGTTGGGTGTAGCACATTCGGAAGTTGGTGCAAGACCACCCCATGCAATTGGCATTGGTGACATTTTATGGCTATATCCATGCAGTCAGACATCATTGTTGGCCAATAATATCTTAGTCTCTTGATCTTCTTTTTCATTTTTGGTCCTGACTAGTGAATACCACAAAATCCGGCATGTACTTCTTTGATGTTATTTTGGGCTTCGGCTTTGCTTTGGCATCGTAGCCACATCCGGTCAAACGATCTTCTATAGAGGACATCACCAACCAAGGTGTATGATATAGACCTTTTTGTAATGTGATCTGCCTCAGACTTGTCTTTCGGCAGCTTTCTAGTATGCAAATATTCTATTAATGGCTTGAGCCAATCTTCTTTCATATCTGCAACTACAATTATTGTTTCTTCTTTTTCGAGCTTGTGTAGATTTTCAAGGTTGATTTGAGACAAAATTTATCTTCTTTGTACTGAGATTTTAATGGAACTCTTCGGGGGACATGCCAGTTCTTTAGTGAGTTTTGCTAGAGTGTAGGCATGGGCATTATCTCCCCTAAGAATCTGGTAGAAAGTCATGTAGGGCATTTGTTCCAGTAACTTCATAACGTATCGGTGATGTTCTGCTAGTTTTGGTTTCAGAATTTTGTATTGTCCAGCGACTTACTGGATGATGAGTTGAGAGTCACTGTAGATGGCAATGTTTGTTATATTCATTGAGATTGCCAACTCCAATCCAATGATTAAGGATTCATATTCTGCTTCGTCACTTGTGCACGACTCTATCAGGTGGTATGAGAACCTCAACATACCTTTATCTGGTGCGATAAAGATTAAACCAATCCCTGCTTTGCCTAGTATGACTGTGCCTGATCCTTTGTCTTTTCTAGCTAATGAAGCACCGTCAAAGAACATCTCCCAGCGTTGCGCACTAAAGAATTCCATTTGTAACACTTGCTCATCTGGTAGTTCGTCGTCAAGAAGGGACCCAGCTGGAAGTGGGTGTGCAGCAAGAAATTCTACTAGAATCTGTCCCTTGATAGCACGGAGAGGAACAAAAATTATTTCAAATTGCATTAAGGTCATTGACCATTTTGCTAGACGTCCGGAGAGTGTTCGTCAGGTCGTCAAATATTGCAATGGGTTAACTTTTGAAATTAAGGTAATCTTATGAGAGAGCATGTAATGTCAAAGCTTTTGGGAGGCAAAAATTAATGTCAAACATTGCTTCTCAATAGGTGGATACCTTACTTCCATCGGTATCAGACGACGAATCGAGCAGTAGAGTGCATTTTCTTTACCCCCGTCATTGACTTGGGCTAAGAGGCTTCCAAAAGAGTCATCTAGGGCCGTGATATAAAGTATCAAAGGTTTCCCTGAGAAAGGGGCTGCCAAAACAGGAGGTGTCATTAAATATTGTTTAACTTTCTCAAAGGTCTGCTGACATTTCTCTTCCCAAATAAATTTAGCAACCTTTTTAATTAATGCTGAGAAGGACTGACACCTACCTGAGAGATTAGAAATGAAGCGTCTCAGATATCCCAACTTCCCCTGGAAGGAACGTAGTTGTTTTAAGTTTTTAGGAGGAGGCATTTCTAGTATAGATTTAATCTTATCTAGGTCGATCTTGATTCCCCGATGACGGACAACGAATCATAGAAACTTCCCAGAGGTAACGCCAAAGGCACACTTTAAGGGATTCATTTTAAGGTCTTATCATCGTAATTGTTCGAACACAATCCTGAAATCACACAAATGGTCTATTTTTCATTTGCTTTTGATGATCAAATCATCCATGTAGTATTCTACTTGATTGTGAATGAGGTCGTCAAAATTTTTTGTTATTGCACTTTGATATGTTGCTCCGGTGATCTTTAACCCAAATGACATCAGTGTGTAGCAGAAAATTCTGATCGGTGTCCTGAAGGCTGTAAGTGCTGCATCCTTTGGAGCCATCTTGATTTGGTTGTATCTTGATGATCCGTCCATAAAAGAGAAAATTTCATGTGTAGAAGCGATATCCATCATCATTTTGGGTATTAGTAGTGGAAACCTGTCTTTCGGACATGCTTTGTTTAGATCTCTGAAGTTGACTCAAATACGGATTTGTTCATTTTTCTTCTTGACATGTACAATATTGGCTAGCCATGTGGGGTATTCCTCTTCCTTCACAAAATTAGAGTATTAATTTTTTTACCTCAGCGATGACTTGTTGTTCTATTTCGAAGTGCATTCCTCTTGGAGCTTGTTTTACTCGGGTTATATTTTTATCTACCCCGAGTTTATAAACTACAACTTCTGCAGATAGTCCTAATATTTCATCATAACTCCATACAAAGCAATCTTTAAATTCTGTTAACAATTTACTCAACCATAGAGATTCCTCATCGTTAAGTAGAGAATTTATATATGTAGGTCGGGGTTATTCTTCAGTCCTGAGGTTGATTTCTTTC
Organism: Phalaenopsis hybrid cultivar; assembly: GCA_002079205.1. Classification (NCBI taxonomy): domain Eukaryota; kingdom Viridiplantae; phylum Streptophyta; class Magnoliopsida; order Asparagales; family Orchidaceae; genus Phalaenopsis; species Phalaenopsis hybrid cultivar. Next base: position 352,190 of record JXCR01140105.1, on the reverse strand, counting down.
AACTCATCAACTGTTGATTTAATTTCCTCCTCAAATTCTGGCAGAGCATCTTCTATCAGTTGATCAGTAGAGTCATCTTCTATATCGAGGCAATTCTCTTCTGATTCACTAGTAACAATCATACAAAATTTTGAATCATCGACTAGTCCGACTGTACCAAATTTGAGACCCTCTTTTGAGTTGGGAGTTTGACTTTTAACACTCCATAACTTTTCAAAAAGTTTGAACTTATCTTTTGGCATTTATTTTGGCAAATGTCCTTGTTGAATTAACTTTTGTACGTAAGGTGAAAAGTAGCCAAAGGCAATTTCATTAATTCATTAGGATCCTCATCCAAATTTACATGATTTCCAATATTAGTAGAGGTAGAAGCACAGTAAAATTTGATCGTCTTTGAACCAGCACTACGGACTTCCTTGACATCTAATCTCTCAACCTTTTGAGGGAGGATCGGAGCAAGGGTCATAGTATTCACATAGTGGTTTATCCGAACATACATTGTCTCATATTCACTTTTCTCTGCATCTTCTAAGGATATCTCGTATTGAGGTTTCCTTTATTTTTTCATCATTATTTCTTATTTGAAACTACCTTCATCACCGATGTTGATGGTTGGCCTAGTCTGTTCAATGATTATGTTGGTTCTTGCTCGTCCACGTGCCCAGCCTCTTCTCATGTGCGCGAACTAAAAGAACCTCCACCAACTTGTTGTAAGAGAGTAGTGGAAGCTCGCTGAAGCGAAGTTGAGTGGCCCTACCATTGTAATTTTTCTGGATTTTTACTTTTGTTTGTTGCAATTTCACGAGAGAAAACAATTTTCTTTGAAGGCTTGTAGTAGGCAGCATCTTCATGAATGCCAGCTTCATGAACTGAAAACGGTTGTAGATCTCCTTTGATGAAATGTTGTTGTCCTTCTTTGTAGTACTTGATGGACTGGTGTAGAGATGATGGAAACATATTGTGTTCATGAATCCAAGGTCGACCAAGTAGAGCGTTGAAAGAGGTCTTAGCGTCGATGATATGAAATTTGGCGGTTATTGCTAGTTCTCCAAACTTCATAAACAATGTAATGGATCCAAAGGCTCTTTCTCCATTTTGGTTGAATCCTCTTACCATCATTTTATTAGTCGTAAGCTATTGAGCTTCGATGTCAAAATAGGTCAATGTTTGTAGACTCATCAAGTTGAGTGATGCTTCAGGATCTACTAAAACTCTGGACAACACAAATCTGCCAATGTTAACCGAGATGTAGAGTGTTCGGTTGTGGTCGGCGGTAGCGAGCAGCAAATCTTCATCTATGAAGGTCACCCCAGGCTATTCTTTCAATGAGCAAACTTCATCTGTGGATGTGCTGGCCAATTAGGCTAAACAAATATTTAGGTCGAGCAATGCTGTAATCGGAGACTCTCTCATCTCCTTTGATAGGATTAGAGTGTCATAGATGCTTAATTGGGCCAACAACTTGATAAGATGTGCTAGCACGTTGTAATCCACTTTGTATGGTCCTCCAATTTTCTCTTGGTTATGTGTTCTTCCACTGGTGGAGGTGGAGGTAGTTCTTCTCGAGTTACTATTTTTTTTTCTTTATCCACTGGTTCTGATCTCGGGAGTAACACTTTCCTGCTCCTTAAGTTTATTTTTGTAATTTATTTTTCTTGAGGTACGTTTGTTAAACCTGTCAATGTTTCTTCTTTGTCGGAAAGATCTAAGTTGATGGCAAGCGTTGTACCGTGGTGCTCAAGGATTGGCTCCTCACTTCTGGTGTTGTCGTAGTTGTTATTGTTGATGTCTTCTTTGGTATTGTTAATGAGTTTTTCAGACTCAAGTATAATTTGAGGATCATTTTGGGAATTGAGATCAAAGTTAGATTGGTCATAAACGATTACATCATCAGTAGAAAAAGTTAAAACATAGCCAAAATCATGATCATTATATTCTAAAAATTGGGAGGGACAAAAAGATAATCATATAAAGTCAAGGGTTTGAGGATTTTCTCCCCCAAATCCGAGACAACAAACCTAGCATATGCAGTCTTATCCTACTTTCCGTGCTATCAATCTTCACGATGACATTCTTCTTTCTCTTTGTCTTTAACAATGATGGCTCTTGTGGTGAAATCTTCATTTTGGGCTTGACAGACTGAAGACTCTGAACGGAAGTTTGTTTTGACGCATTCTGGATTTGGTTCAATATTTTCTCAGATGATTTGCTCCAGACCGCACTCCATCCATCTTTTTCAGTGTATGTGGAAAATTGTCTTGATGAATTCTGGATTTGATTTAGGAGCATCTTGAGTTTGTCCCGAATCGTACTCCATCCCTCTTCTCTGGTATATGGATCAATCGGAGAAATCGGCTCTGCCGTAATCATATTTATGGAACATTTTTTAGGTTCTTTTAAATATTTTTTTGGGATTTTTATATTCCCTTCTTTAAGGTTCTTCTCGAGCCAATCCTTAAAGATGAAGCATTCTTCTATAGTGTGTCCCAGCAATCGGTGATACGGGCAATAATTTGGTTGATCTTTCTAGTCAACTTCCTTGGGCTTCTTTAGCTCTGGTAGTGTGAACTGAGGCTTCTTCATCAGACTTCTGAAAATTTTGGATACAGCTTCATCTTTGAAAGATACACCATTTTCTATCATTCTGCTAGAGATATTCTCTTATTCTGAGGTGACCCTCCTTGGGACGGTTGCTGGTTGGACTGGTTATTCTATTTCTGAGCCTGCTATGATGAAAATTGATGAGGATTTTCTACATATATCTTCGTTGGTTGTTTTCCTTTATCGAAGGTTGCTACTGTTCCTGATTTCTTTTCAAACACTCTGGTTGAATTAGACTTCTCATGTGAATCCATATGTTTGATTTCTTCTTGAAGACTGATATCTTTACTGAGTAGATTCTCGAAGGATTTGATGGTGAGTCCCTTGAGCATGAAAGCTACTGGCCCGTAAATGCTTTTGAGTAAGATCTCAATCGTATGATGTTTCTGTAGCTGAGTTTCACATTTCATGCTAAGGTTTCTCCACCTCAAAATGAAGTCCACCAAAGTCTCGTTAGGCTTTTGCTTTTCCGTCATGAGCTCTCCTACAGAGACATGGTGTTACGCTCCGACAAATCGTTTTACAAATAGTTGTTCTAATTCGACAAAGGTTTTCATTAATCCATAGGGTAAATCAACATACTAATCAAAGGCAACCTCTGACAAGCTGTTGACGAACTGTTTGAAGAGTTAAGCTTTGCTATTCCTTGTGTTGACACAACTGGCTTGGAAGTGTGTTATATGTTGTTTGGGATTTCCAATCCCATCAAATATTTTAAAGTTTGGGGCCATTAAACCCTCGGGAAAGGGTACATCATCTAATTCTTCCGGGTAATGACTACCCTATAGAATTAATGCACCACCTTTGGACTGGGTTAATGCCTCCCGAACTTGTTCAACCATTTTCTTAAATTCTTTCTCTGGGATGGCGCCCGATGGAGAATCCTTATTTTATTGCTCATCTCTGTTTATTGAGGCAGCTTCTCTTCTTTCGTCTATAATGTGTATTATCTCCAATGGGTTGACATCTGGAGTTGCTAGTTGTGGTTCTTGTGATTGCCCTTGAATGGTGCCCATGGCGGTCATGGCAGTGGCCATCTCTTCTATCTTTTCTCAAGTTGGTTGGCTTGCTCATCCCTCAAGAGAATAGCCCTACGCAGCTCATCTATGGTGTTCTCTTCGACGAGAGTTTGAGCCTCGCGCCCAGATGTAGTGGCTTTGGTTTCAATGAAATGAACATCCATGAAATCTTCTTCAAGGTAGTCATTATAGTCAAAATCATCGTCATCATCATCGATGGAGACTCCGTGCTCTCGAGCCAACTCAAAAATCTCGGGCCTCAGCTTTTCAACTTTTTCTTCAATCAATGATTCTTTGATTTTTCTACGATCTGGAGGACCTTGCTAGCCCTCCTCCTTTTGTTCTTCCATTTCATTGGCAATCGCTACAACGATGTCAGATACTTTGGACCCTGGCTTCATTCCATGATCTTGCCTTGCAAGCTTACTTGACTGTATTGGTATGGCGACCTTGAGTATCCATACCTTTTTCTTTAACGATGATGTTGGATGGAGTGTCCTAGCAGAAACATCGGTATGTCGAGGAAGAGTATGCTCCCCACGGTGCAGACCAGCTACAGTATTGGGTAATCTCTTTCTCTTTTTCTTTAGAATTTTAGGGATGTCTTTGTGGTGCGTGCTCGATAAAATTCTTAGAATCAGTCTTGACTTAATCAGTCGACGACCTACGGTCTTGGTAATAGCAGACTCGGTGGTGACTAGGTGGTATCAACACTGCTACCTAAGCAAAACCAGACAGGAATACGAGTTGGCAAAGTCTCAGTTAACTTCTGAGATTTTTCGGCGAATCTGAAATACTTTAAAATTTCTTTCTTCAAGCGAGGGGATATTGCATGTCCTACTCGTTTAAGTAGTTCACTGAATCAACAGTCTTTTTTGGCGGCTAGCCTCTGAAAAACTGAACTGACTCGGATGATAGGAGTAGACTTCTTTCTCTCCAAACCTTGTCAATGAAGTGATGGTAATGCAGCTGCAATATTTTAGATACTTTCATACCCATTTGTATTCATCAAAGGATGGAGTCTACTTCCCCGCAAAAGTAGATATGCTTCTGGTAATTCTAACTCCTCTTGGTGAGGCTCTTCATCAGTAGGTATTTCCTTAGGAGCCTGAGCTTTAGTGGCCCTCCGAACTCTCTTGCTACGGTTTCTCCTTTGGGTTCGAGTTAGTGGTGTAGTCTTTGAACCCGACTCAATTTCAAATACTGATGGCGAGATAGCCAATCCCTCAGTCAGATCTTTATTGATCATAACTTCTTTTCTCTTAGCAACATTTGGAACAACAAACTTGGTAGTTGTCATGGCGACAATAGTAGTCTTGGCCTTCTTACAAGAAGGGAAGTCCTGAAGACAATTCATGTTGAACTCAACAGATGACTCCTGAACTTCTAGAGCAGTGACTTTCATTACGACGAACGGAGCCTTCCCGAGGATAACCTTGAGGCCTTCAAATCTGGCTCCAAACTAAATGGTAGGAGCAACGTTGCGACCTTAATGACTTGTCGGCAAATTGTAGGAAAAAGTCAATGTTGGGTAGGCCATTGCAACAACTTTAAAATAAAATATTTTGGGGTTAGCTGTATGGCCAAAACCTTGTAATCTTTAGTGCAAGCACTGAAAATTTATAGAGGTTGGTCTGTAGACCGAGTAAATTTTAGTTTGTGGGGATTTTAAAATTTTAATTAAAAAGGTAATTTGAAAGTAAAAAAAATTAATTAATATAAGAAATTTTTAAAGCGNCAAATAAATTTAGCAACCTTTTTAATTAATGCTGAGAAGGACTGACACCTACCTGAGAGATTAGAAATGAAGTGTCTCAGATATCCCAACTTCCCCTGGAAGTAACGTAGTTGTTTTAAGGTTTTAGGAGGAGGCATTTCTAGTATAGATTTAATCTTATCTAGGTCGATCTTGATTCCCCGATGATGGACAACGAATCATAGAAACTTCCCAGAGGTAACGCCAAAGGGGCCCTTTAAGGGATTCATTTTAAGGTCTTATCATCGTAACTGTTCAAACACAATCCTGAAATCACACAAATGGTCTATTTTTCATTTTTTTTTTATAACGAAATCATCCATGTAGTATTCTACTTGATTGTGAATGAGGTCGTAAAAAATTTTTGTCATTGCACGTTGATATGTTGCTCCGGTGTTCTTTAACCCAAATGACATCAGTGTGTAGCAGAAAATTCCGATCGGTGTCCTGAAGGCTGTAAGTGCTGCATCCTTTGGAGCCATCTTGATTTGGTTGTATCCTGATGATCCGTCCATAAAAGAGAAAATTTCATGTGTAGAAGCGATATCCTTCATCATTTTGGGTATTGGTAGTGGAAACCTGTCTTTCGGACATGCTTTGTTTAGATCTCTGAAGTTGATTCAAATACGGATTTGTCCATTTTTCTTCTTGACAGGTATAATATTTGGTATTCCTCTTCCTTTACAAAATTAGAGTATTAATTTTTTTACCTCAGCGATGACTTGTTGTTCTATTTCGAAGTGCATTCCTCTTGGAGCTTGTTTTACTAGGGTTATATTTTTATCTACCCCGAGTTTATAAACTACAACTTCTGCAAATAGTCCTAATATTTCATCATAACTCCATACAAAGCAATCTTTAAATTCTGTTAACAATTTACTCAACCATAGAGATTCCTCATCGTTAAGTAGAGAATTTATATATGTAGGTCGGGGTTATTCTTCAGTCCTGAGGTTGATTTCTTTCAACTCATCAACTGTTGATTTAATTTCCTCCTCAAATTCTGGCAGAGCAACTTCTATCAGTTGATCAATAGAGTCATCTTCTATATCGAGGCAATTCTCTCCTGATTCACTAGTAACAATCATACAAAATTTTGAATCATCGACTAGTCCGACTGTACCAAATTTGAGACCCTCTTTTGAGTTGGGAGTTTGACTTTTAACACTCCATAACTTTTCAAAAAGTTTGAACTTATCTTTTGGCATTTATTTTGGCAAATGTCCTTGTTGAATTAACTTTTGTACGTAAGGTGAAAAGTAGCCAAAGGCAATTTCATTAATTCATTAGGATCCTCATCCAAATTTACATGATTTCCAATATTAGTAGAGGTAGAAGCATAGTAAAATTTGATCATCTTTGAACCAGCACTACGGACTTCCTCGACATCTAAACTCTCAACCTTTTGAGGGAGGATCAGAGCAATGGTCATAGTATTCACATAGTGGTTTATCCAAACATACATTGTCTCATATTCGCTTTTCTCCACATCTTCTAAGGATATCTCGTATTGAGGTTTCCTTTATTTTTTCATCATTATTTCATCTTTGAAACTACCTTCATCACCGATGTTGATGGTTGGCCTAGTCCGTTCAACGATTATGTTGGTTCTTGCTCGTCCACGTGCCCGGCCTCTCCTCATGTGCGCGAACTAAAAGAACCTCCACCAACTTGTTGTAAGAGAGTAGTGGAAGCTCGCTGAAGCAAAGTTGAATGGCCCTACCATTGTACTTTTTTTGGATTTTTACTTTTGTTTGTTGCAATTTCACGAGAGAAAACAATTTTCTTTGAAGGCTCGTAGTAGGCAGCATCTTCATGAATGCCAGCTTCATGAACTGAAAACGGTTGTAGATCTCCTTTGATGAAATGTTGTTGTCCTTCTTTGTAGTACTTGATGGACTGGTGTAGAGATGATGGAAACATATTGTGTTCATGAATCCAAGGTCAACCAAGTAGAGCATTGAAAGAGGTCTTAGCGTCGATGATATGAAATTTGGCGGTTATTGCTAGTTCTCCAACCTTCATAAACAATGTAATGGATCCAAAGGCTCTTTCTCCATTTTGGTTGAATCCTCTTACCATCATTTTATTAGTCGTAAGCTATTGAGCTTCGATGTCAAAATAAGCCAATGTTCGGAGACTCATCAAGTTGAGTGATGCTTCAGGATCTACTAAAACTCTGGACAACACAAATCTGCCAATGTTAACGGAGATGTAGAGTGTTCGGTTGTGGTCGGCGGTAGCGAGCAGCAAATCTTCATCTATGAAGGTTACCCCAGGCTATTCTTCAAACGAGTAAACTTCATCTGAGGATGTGCTGGCCAATTAGGCTAAACAAATATTTAGGTCGAGCAATGCTGTAATCGGAGACTCTCTCATCTCCTTTGATAGGATTAGAGTGTCATAGATGCTTAATTGGGTCAACAACTTCATAAGATGTGCTAGCACGTTGTAATCCACTTTGTATGGTCCTCCAATTTTCTCTTGGTTATGTGTTCTTCCACTGGTGGAGGTGGAGGTAGTTCTTCTCGAGTTACTATTTTTTTTTCTTTATCCACTGGTTCTGATCTCGGGAGTAACACTTTCCTGCTCCTCAAGTTTATTTTTGTAATTTCTTTTTCTTGAGGTACGTTTGTTAAACTTTTCAACATTTCTTCTTTGTCGGAAAGATCTAAGTTGATGGAAAGCGTTGTACCGTGGTGCTCAAGGATTGGCTCCTCACTTCTGGTGTTGTCGTAGTTGTTATTGTTGATGTCTTCTTTGGTATTGTTAATGAGTTTGTCAGACTCAAGTACGATTTGAGGATCATTTTGGGAATTGAGATCAAAGTTAGATTGGTCATAAACGATTACATCATCAGTAGAAAAAGTTAAAACATAGCCAAAATCATGATCATTATATTCTAAAAATTGGGAGGGACAAAAAGATATTCATATAAAGGCAAGGGTTTGAGGATTTTCTCCCTCGAATCCGAGACAACCAACCTAGCATATGCAGTCTTATCCTACTTTCCGTGCTATCAATCTTCACGATGACATTCTTCTTTCTCTTTGTCTTTAACAATGATGGCTCTTGTGGTGAAATCTTCATTTTGGGCTTGACAGACTGAAGACTCTGAACGGAAGTTTGTTTTGACGCATTCTGGATTTGGTTCAATATTTTCTCAGATGATTTGCTCCAGACCGCACTCCATCCATCTTTTTCAGTGTATGTGGAAAATTGTCTTGATGAATTCTGGATTTGATTTAGGAGCATCTTGAGTTTGTCCCGAATCGTACTCCATCCCTCTTCTCTGGTATATGGATCAATCGGAGAAATCGGCTCTGCCGTAATCATATTTATGGAACATTTTTTAGGTTCTTTTAAATATTTTTTTGGGATTTTTATATTCCCTTCTTTAAGGTTCTTCTCGAGCCAATCCTTAAAGATGAAGCATTCTTCTATAGTGTGTCCCAGCAATCGGTGATACGGGCAATAATTTGGTTGATCTTTCTAGTCAACTTCCTTGGGCTTCTTTAGCTCTGGTAGTGTGAACTGAGGCTTCTTCATCAGACTTCTGAAAATTTTGGATACAGCTTCATCTTTGAAAGATACACCATTTTCTATCATTCTGCTAGAGATATTCTCTTATTCTGAGGTGACCCTCCTTGGGACGGTTGCTGGTTGGACTGGTTATTCTATTTCTGAGCCTGCTATGATGAAAATTGATGAGGATTTTCTACATATATCTTCGTTGGTTGTTTTCCTTTATCGAAGGTTGCTACTGTTCCTGATTTCTTTTCAAACACTCTGGTTGAATTAGACTTCTCATGTGAATCCATATGTTTGATTTCTTCTTGAAGACTGATATCTTTACTGAGTAGATTCTCGAAGGATTTGATGGTGAGTCCCTTGAGCATGAAAGCTACTGGCCCGTAAATGCTTTTGAGTAAGATCTCAATCGTATGATGTTTCTGTAGCTGAGTTTCACATTTCATGCTAAGGTTTCTCCACCTCAAAATGAAGTCCACCAAAGTCTCGTTAGGCTTTTGCTTTTCCGTCATGAGCTCTCCTACAGAGACATGGTGTTACGCTCCGACAAATCGTTTTACAAATAGTTGTTCTAATTCGACAAAGGTTTTCATTAATCCATAGGGTAAATCAACATACTAATCAAAGGCAACCTCTGACAAGCTGTTGACGAACTGTTTGAAGAGTTAAGCTTTGCTATTCCTTGTGTTGACACAACTGGCTTGGAAGTGTGTTATATGTTGTTTGGGATTTCCAATCCCATCAAATATTTTAAAGTTTGGGGCCATTAAACCCTCGGGAAAGGGTACATCATCTAATTCTTCCGGGTAATGTCTACCCTATAGAATTAATGCACCACCCTTGGACTGGGTTAATGCCTCCCGAACTTGTTCAACCATTTGTTTAAATTCTTTCTCTGGGATGGCGCCCGATGGAGAATCCTTATTTTATTGCTCATCTTTGTTTATTGAGGCAGCTTCTCTTCTTTCGTCTATAATGTGTATTATCTCCAATGGGTTGACATCTGGAGTTGCTAGTTGTGGTTCTTGTGATTGCCCTTGAATGGTGCCCATGGCGGTCATGGCAGTGGCCATCTCTTCTATCTTTTCTCAAGTTGGTTGGCTTGCTCATCCCTCAAGAGAATAGCCCTACGCAGCTCATCTATGGTGTTCTCTTCGACGAGAGTTTGAGCCTCGCGCCCAGATGTAGTGGCTTTGGTTTCAATGAAATGAACATCCATGAAATCTTCTTCAAGGTAGTCATTATAGTCAAAATCATCATCATCATCATCGATGGAGACTCCGTGCTCTCGAGCCAACTCGAAAATCTCGGGCCTCAGCTTTTCAACTTTTTCTTCGATCAATGATTCTTTGATTGTTCTAAGATCTGGAGGACCTTGCTAGCCCTCCTCCTTTTGTTCTTCCATTTCACTGGCAATCGCTGCAACGATGTCAGATACTTTGGACCCTGGCTTCATTCCATGATCTTTCCTTGCAAGCATACTTGACTGTATTTGTATAGCGACCTTGAGTATCCATACCTTTTTCTTTGACGATGATGTCAGATGGAGTGTCCTAGCAGAAACATCGGTATGTCGAGGAAGAGTATGCTCCCTACGGTGCAGACCAGCTACAGTATTGGGTAATCTCTTTCTCTTTTTCTTTAGAATTTTAGGGATGTCTTTGTGGTGCGTGCTCGGTAAAATTCTTAGAATCAGTCTTGACTTAATCAGTCGACGACCTACGGTCTTGGAAATGGCAGACTCGGTGGTGACTATGGTGGTATCAACACTGCTACCCAAGCAAAACCAGACAGGAATATGAGTTGGCAAAGTCTCAGTTAACTTCTGAGATTTTTCGGCGAATCTGACATACTTTAAAATTTCTTTCTTCAAGCGAGGGGATATTGCATGTCCTACTCATTTAAGTAGTTCACTGAATCAACAGCCTTTTTTGGCGGCTAGCCTCTGAAAAACTGAACTGACTCGGATGATAGGAATAGACTTCTTTCTCTCCAAACCTTGTCCATGAAGTGATGGTAATGCAGCTGCAATATTCTAGATACTTTCATACCCATTTGTATTCATCAAAGGATGGAATCTACTTCCCCGCAAAAGTAGATATGCTTCTGGTAATTCTAACTCCTCTTGGTGAGGCTCTTCATCAGTAGGTATTTCCTTAGGAGCCTGAGCTTTAGTGGCCCTCCAAACTCTCTTGCTACGGTTTCTCCTTTGGGTTTGAGTTAGTGGTGTAGTCTTTGAACCCGACTTAATTTCAAATACTGATGGCGAGATAGTCAGTCCCTCAGTCAGATCTTTATTGATCATAACTTCTTTTCTCTTAGCAGCATTTGGAACAACAAACTTGGTAGTTGTCATGGCGACAATAGTAGTCTTGGCCTTCTTACAAGAAGGGAAGTCCTGAAGACAATTCATGTTGAACTCAACAGATGACTCCTGAACTTCTAGAGCTGTGACTTTCATTACGACGAACGGAGCCTTCCCGAGGATAACCTTGAGGCCTTCAAACCCGGCTCCAAACTAAATGGTAGGAGCAACGTTGCGACCTTAATGACTTGTCGGCAAATTGTAGGGAAAAGTCAATGTTGGGTAGACCATTGCAACAACTTTAAAATAAAATATTTTGGGGTTAGCTGTATGGCCAAAACCTTGTAATCTTTGTGCAAGCACTGAAAATTTATAGAGGTTGGTGTGTAGACCGAGTAAATTCTAGTTTGTGGGGATTTTAAAATTTTAATTAAAAAGGTAATTTGAAAGTAAAAAAAAATTAATTAATATAAGAAATTTTTAAAGCACGCATAGCATAACACAATTTGATTTAATATGCAAAATAGAAAATCAGATTTGGAAGGGAGATGCAAAGTGTTTAGGACCCAGTACGGGACTCATTTAGCAGCACACAGTGCCCAGGTGAAACTAGTCCACCAACACACCTATTGGGGTCCGATCCCACATAAAGATTTAAAAAGTCCTTAATGGCCTCCTGAACCCCTCTGTTCAAAAGTGATTGAACAGATAGTCCTGAAGTTCAAAGAGTTGGTCGTACTTTGCCAAGACAGAAATAAGTAAAGTATGTCAACAAAAGAATGGTCATTTGGTCTAAGACGGACATGAACACATTACCGATATATGAATATAATACATTCTTGATTTAAATGGAAAGAGAAACTTTTTCCCAGCGGAGTCGCCAGAAGCTGTCGNAAGATTTAAAAAGTCCTTAATGGCCTCCTGAACCCCTCTGTTCAAAAGTGATTGAACAGATAGTCCTGAAGTCCAAAGAGTTGGTCGTAATTTGCCAAGACAGAAATAAGTAAAGTATGTCAATGAAAGAATGGTCATTTGGTCTAAGACGAACATGAACACATTACCGATATATGAATATAGTACTTTCTTGATTTAACTGGAAAGAGAAACTTTTTTCCAGCGGAGTCGCCAGAAGCAGTCAACACTATTTTGGTTCAGGAGTTGCCCGTAAGAAGCTGTCGGTCATCGGGAAGGACATTTTAATATTTTGAAAAATATGAAATCAAACTAACCCCAAAATTTTCATAGTTTAAACGAAAGAGCATTTTACNTTTAATATTTTGAAAAATATGAAATCAAACTAACCCCAAAATTTTCATAGTTTAAACGAAAGAGCATTTTACCCAAACCCTGTATCTATTCCGAAGAATAAACACAAGACTTGAGGATGAGGCTCGATCAAATAAATTAAGAAATATATGATGTCTGTTTGGTCTGCAAAATTGTTTTATTTGCCGATAATTTCCCCTATATAATATGAAGAATTAAATATGGTTTATATTAAGTTGGGTTTGAGAAAGCTTCATATAAGGGCAAGCCCTTATAGTTAATTACATTTTAAATGACTGAAGTCACCAAAAAAACTCTCGATAAAAATCAAGAAATATTATCTTCAAAGAGGTCCAAAGGATGGGACTTTTCAACGAGATCGGACAGAGAGCTGTGAAATGGGATTGGCTCAAGTTTTGAGCATTTTATTTTTGGAATCCAAAGGAGGAAGAACTAGGGGATGTCATGGATCCGGTGGAGAACCTCGGTGACTTCCAGATCTATCCTATTGTTTAGCTTCAATTTTGAGGAGAAATATTAAGGCGTTCTATCCTGCCAATTTTATTTTATTAGGACTTACATTAGTGTGAAACGATTGCACAAACAGCCTGAAAGTTGTGAGGGTTTAGGTTGCGATGAACGACAACCTCGGAATCCTCAGACGAGTTAGGGCTTATATTATACAATATGATTGTACATAGGCCTAAAGATGAGTTGAGGATTTATGTTGCACTAGGTAGAAAACCTTGAATTTTTATGGTTTGTTATTTAATTCTAAGGAAGGAATGGTTTAGCTGGTGTAGACATGTTCTGGTGTTGAAGATGATCGTGCTGCCCACCGTGCTAGCTCCAAGCTCCTTACCGAAATGAGTTTAAGTTTCCTAGGGTGTCCATTTATGATGTCAAATCATGTGGCCCTATGGTTCTAGTTTTTTAAATTTTATGAGGGATGTTAAATTTGATTAGAGCGACACCGGTTAGGATCCTACGGTTCCCTCGTTCCAACATCACTATTTTCTATTGGATTCACCTAGTCTAAATGAATTCACTAAACTCAATTGAATGAGTTCCATAATTTCATTTAGACCATGGGAAGCCTCACTACTAACCGTAATTTACCTCCTCCGTAAGATTCCCGATCATCCGATAGAGACATCTTAATTTAGTTTTAGTTGTTGTTTTGTGTGATGTTTGTCATTAAATTTGAGTTATTTTATATTTTGAATGTTGTGGCGATGAATTTATCTTGGTTGATTTTAGTTTTGGTTTTTGTTTTTGTTTTGTGGCTATCCTGACAATTTTAGTTTTCATACAAGATGACATCGTTGTTTAGCATGCAAGTTTGTGTTAACATCAAACTTACAGTATGAAAGTACAAGAAAGATGGTGATGTAAACTGTAAAAGTGTACCTAGCGAGTCTTCTCGTTCCACTACCTGAAATTCAAAATGCATGTCAGGGCATTTTATATGAAGCAGAAAAGTAAAGTTTTGGCGACCTACCTAACCCTAGGTCATATCTTGGTAGATCCTTATTAGTTTGATTAAGGATGATTTTTTGTTAAGCAAAACATATTAAGTTTAGTAGACCTCTGAGGTATCCAACAGGTCTAAAGAAAGAAGCAGGTCCATGCTTCCTTCNTTAAATATGGTTTATATTAAGTTGGGTTTGAGAAAGCTTCATATAAGGGCAAGCCCTTATAGTTAATTACATCTTAAATGACTGAAGTCACCAAAAAAAACTCTCGATAAAAATCAAGAAATTTTATCTTCAAAGAGGTCCAAAGGATGGGACTTTTCAACGAGATCGGACAGAGAGCTGTGAAATGGGATTGGCTCAAGTTTTGAGCATTTTATTTTTGGAATCCAAAGGAGGAAGAACTAGGGGATGTCATGGATCCGGTGGAGAACCTCGGTGACTTCCAGGTCTATCCTATTGTTTAGCTTCAATTTTGAGGAGAAATATTTAGGCGTTCTATCCTGCCAATTTTATTTTATTAGGACTTACATTCATGTTAAACGGTTGACAAACAGCCTGAAAGTTGTGAGGGTTTAGGTCGCGATGAACGACAACCTCGGAATCCTCAGACGAATTAGGGCTTATATTATACAATATGATTATACAAAGGCCTAAAGATGAGTTGAGGATTTATGTTGCACTAGGTAGAAAACCTTGAATTTTTATGGTTTGTTATTTAATTCTAAGGAAGGAATGGTTTAGCTGGCGTAGACATGTTCTGGTGTTGAAGATGGTCGTGCTGCCCACCGTGCTAGCTCCAAGCTCCTTACTGAGATGAGTTTAAGTTTCCTAGGGTGTCCATTTCTAGTTTTTTAAATTTTATGAGAGATGTTAAATTTGATTAGAGCGACACCGGTTAGGATCCTACGGTTCCTTCGTTCCAACATCACTATTTTTTATTGGATTCACCTAGTCTAAATAAATTCACTAAACTCAGTTGAATGAGTTCCATAATTTCATTTAGACCATGGGAAGCCTCACTACTAACCGTAGTTTACCTCCTCCGTGAGATTCCCGATCATCCGATAGAGACATCTTAATTTAGTTTTAGTTGTTGTTTTGTGTGATGTTTGTCATTAAATTTGAGTTATTTTATATTTTGAATGTTGTGGCGATGAATTTATCTTGGTTGATTTTAGTTTTGGTTTTGGTTTTTGTTTTGTGTCTATCCTGACAATTTTAGTTTTCATACAAGATGACATCATTGTTTAGCATGCAAGTTTGTGCTAACATCAAAACTACAGTATGAAAGTACAAGAAAGATGGTGATGTACACTGTAAAAGTGTACCTAGCGAGTCTTCTCGTTCCACTACCTGAAACTCAAAATGCATGTCAGGGCATTTTATATGAAGCAAAAAAGTAAAGTTTTGGCGACCTACCTAACCCTAGGTCATATCTTGGTAGGTCCTTATTAGTTTGATTAAGGATGATTTTTTGTTAAGCAAAACATATTAAGTTTAGTAGACCTCTGAGGTATCCAACAGGTCTAGAGAAAGAAGCAGGTCCATGCTTCCTTGTCACCGCCTGGTGAAAAGTCTCGAGCTTATTTAAACATATTATGTTGCTTAATAACCCATCCTATAAATACCTCTAATGCTTAACGAATAATGATGTTTCAATTATCCCTAAGATTAGGGTAATTATCATTTGTGATTTAATTTATAAATTATGTGGGTGAAGACCCTTAAAAGGGTAAAGTTAATGTTATCAAGGCACTCAACCAAATTTTTAATTTGGCCTTGTAGTGTTTTAAAGATGTTACAATTTTAATTATGTTCACTTTTCTAATCCTCATTTAATCATATTTGATTTAGCCAGAGTCACTACTAAGCCCTTAAGGTTTTGGTGGATGTCTTAGTATATATTTTGGAAGTTATTGAGTTTTAAGTGATGATGATTTATTTTTGAAAGTCATTTGAAAATCAAATAGGGGTATTTGATTAGTGAGTTATTAACACACAAAACTATACCCCTAAGTCTAGAATCATTTATTTGACTAGACTTCCAAATTTTAATAATTTAAGAAAATTATAAATTTATCCTTTAATTAACAAAAGTGAGATTGGTTTCCACCAATTAATGCCCTTTTGTTTCAATCATCCAAATATGTTAATTAGGGTCAAATGTTAACCATTTCCCTTTCTGGAATTAAGCCTAAATGTTAATTAAGGCTAAATTTCCAAAATTACATTTTGCCCCTAAGACTCTATTACTTCATAATTTATCAAATTTAATCCAAATGACTTTGGAATTTTCATCCCACCTCACTCATAGGTCAATTAAGACATAAGAGGAGAAAATGTGATTTTTCAAAATTTTATTTAGTTTACATGTTTTTTTTAATGCAAAAATAGGATTTTTCAAAGAAAATTCCATAACTTGACCAAGAAAAAGCCTAATCCCCTATAATTTTTAATAGAGGTAGAATTAGACTAGAGAAGCATTGGGACCAATTTTCATGATTTATTGAATTATATTTGAATTTTACGAATTATTATAATTTCTGAAGTATTTATCAATTATATAAAATTTTAAGTGTGGAAAATTAAGTTTTATATTTTTATTAAATCTCTCTGATTTCAAGGGATACAGAGAAACAAATTTCACATTTTTTTTTTTATTTTCCTTTGATATTTAAAATCAATTTTGTGAAAATCTATTTTTAGCCTTTAAAAATTATTTTAAGCTTCAAAATTCAATATCTTCACTTAGAAAATTATGAAAAATATTTCAATTGTTCCTAAGTTCTTAGAAAATAATTTAGAGCAATTCAATGAATTTTATTATTTTTATGATTTTATAATTTTTTAATTATTTAAATATTAAAAATAGGCTTGAAAATGAAATTTTTATTTTTATTTTAAATTTATTTTTAAAAAATTCTTCTGATCCCAAAGAACTTGAAAACCAATTTTTATAATTTATTTTGTTATATTTTAATTATTAAAAATCATTTTTGTACCAAAAATGTCATTTAACTTGAAAAATCAATTTGAGTTATTAAATGACCTCCAAATGTTTTGAAATTTTTATGGGGAGTTCTATAAACTTTGAATCTTAGTGGAGCTTAAAAATCAAGTCATTTAGATGTTTTTGTTACCCAAAATTAATTTTCTGTGTTTTAGGGTTGGTGGAAATTAGGTGCATTCTTAATGACTTAACCCATGAAATATTTTCCAAAGGGTTTTCTGGTCATAATAAATTTTCCAAAATGTTTTTATAATTTTTTAAGTAACATGCTAAATATTATAATTAATTTATGTAAATAATATACATAAACTTGAAAAATATGGATCAATGTCTAGAGATCTCTCTGACTTGGAAAAATCAGGGAATGTTCCCCTAGATAGAGGCAATAACATGCTAAAATTTCAAGTCATGGTGAAAAGTCTACATGCATGGAGAACCAAAAGACTCAAAACTGTATTTAATTAATTAAAAATAAATCATACATCAAATGGACTTTAAATTATTTGCACATTGTTCTCATCTATTCACTGAGCAAGAGAGTATTTTTATTTTACTTTTGTGATTTTAGTACAGCAAGATATGAATTTTTGAAGTTAGGGAGCATTTTTTGCAATATTTAAATCTCTATTTATCTATCTAAACGTGCGTCACTGACTGATCCTGGGCGGCTCCGGAAACACGCGTGGCGCACTCTGGTTGGATGTCGCCCTCCACGTAGCCGCTGACTCGGCCCACGCTTTATGAACTGAAGCGCTGTCCAGCTTCATATCGTCCGTTGATGATATAAACGTGCGATCGAACGGCTCCGCGTCATCGTCCCCAAATAGGATAACTCGAGAACTGTCCACACTTAAACCTTAAGATCTCCCTCTAGACTCAACCAAATCTCATGAGGTTTGATCATATGGACTCTTCTAAGTGAGAAGAGCACATTCATACTGTAATCACACAATTAAATTAAGCCTAAAGAAATGGAGAATCAAAATAGACTTGGGAGGAGAAGAAGTTCAGTACTTTTGCTCTAAGAAGGGAAGCTTCAATAAGAGGTGCTCGACGCGTTCGTGGAGGTCCAATGAGGCTAGGGATTAAGCCTCTTGTTGTGGTGAAAGGTTTAGGTATGAACCAAGCTTGATTTTAAGTGTTGGTCTAGAGCTATGCTAGGGTCTCTACAGAAGGGGGAATTGATGGGGCTTCTCCTTCTTTTACAGTGGTGAAGGTGTGGATGAATTTAATTTGACTTTGATGGACTGTGGAGGTGTGGTGGGCTCTGTCCTGGTTTTTGANTTAAGTGTTGGTCTAGAGCTATGCTAGGGTCTCTACAGAAGGGGGAATTGATGGGGCTTCTCCTTCTTTTACTGTGTGAAGGTGTGGATGAATTTAATTTGAGTTTGATGGACTGTGGAGGTGTGGTGGGCTCTGTCCTTGTTTTTGGCAGAAGTTTGAGCTCAAAATTGAGCTTCCACAATGGGAATCAGTGGGGGAAAGTAGTTAGCTTGAGCTGAAGAGGTCTCAAAGAGTCTCTGGGAGCAATTTGGAGGGGCTCTCAGAGAATTTTTCAGCACACCCTCCATGGCCGTGGAGGTGAGCTTTTTATAAAAATGACTTAAGGCTTGCTTTCATGGCCAATGAGGGGGTGAAGAGTGATTCTTAGGTGGAGGGAAGAGAGGCTCTAATATTTAATTTGGATGAGGTGATCTCTAGGTTTGAAATGGGTTTGATTCCATGGGGTGGCTCACAGTTTTGGAGTTTTCCGGCCACTAGGCCGGCTGGCCAGGCTAGGGGAGGTGGCTAGAGGGCTCAAAGACCTCAACAAAATCTGTCACATCAATTAAATGGGTTTGGGCATTAGTTTGGCAAAAAGATCTTAAGCTTAAGCAAATATGGAATGAAATCTCTTAATTTTGGAGGCCTTTGGTCCATGACTTAGCTTAGGTGGTTTTTTGAAGTTTAGACTGGTCACTAGGGTCCAACTAATGGTTGTGGAGTTATTAATTTAGTGGCTTTGGGGTGGTTAGGCATTGGAGTTATAAGGNAATTTTGGAGGCCTTTGGTCCATGACTTAGCTTAGGTGGTTTTTTGAAGTTTAGACTGGTCACTAGGGTCCAGCTAATGGTTGTGGAGTTATTAATTTAGTGTCTTTGGGGTGGTTAGGCATTGGAGTTATAAGATTTTTCATGAAGGAATGGAATGAAAATTTTGGGGCTAAGGCAATCAATTTGGTGGAATTTGGAGACATGGCCAATTTAGGGCAAATTTGGGGATTCTGGTATTGGGTTGAAATTAAATGAAATTGAGGCTTAACCAAGGCTAATTGAAANCAAATTTGGGGATTCTGGTATTGGGTTGAAATTAAATGAAATTGAGGCTTAACCAAGGCTAATTGAAAGTCAGGTTTGATGTTTAGGAATGTTATGAAGAGTTTATTGTCCAAATTGAGACCAATGGAGTAAGCCATGGGGTTCAATTTGGTGGAACCAAGTCATAGAAGCAAAATTGGGGGTTTTTTATTTTGATCAAATTGGGCTCAAATCATGGGCAAATTGAGATTTGATTTGGTTTAGATTGGTCATATGAAAAGTAAATTTGAGTTTAGGATTGAAATTGGGAAAAATTGAGACCAATTTGATGGACATTTAAGGTGGATTTAGGGACATTGGGCGTTTAAAGGTAATTTTAAGGGTTTTGGTCAAAATGGTCAAAATGGCCAAATTGGGTTATGTGGTAGTTGAGAGAAGCAAAATTAGGAATTTTTGATATATTTTTGAAATTTTTATGATTTTTTTTATTGGGAAGTTTGGGCTAAGGAGGGATATTTTGGTAATTTGACAATTTTTGGTGATTTTGGGTAATTTGGGTGTTTTCAAAAGGTTTGAAAGTATTTTTGAAAAAATTTGGGTATTTTGGGTATATTTGGAAATGTTGGACAAATTTAGGGTCCCAAGGGTATCTATGTAATTTGGAGGAGTTTAGGGGCAAAAGGCTAAGTTGGGCATTTTGGTAGAGTTGGGGTGCTNGGAAAAATTGAGACCAATTTGATGGACATTTAAGGTGGATTTAGGGACATTGGGCGTTTAAAGGTAATTTTAGGGTTTTGGTCAAAATGGTCAAAATGGCCAAATTGGGTTATGTGGTAGTTGAGAAAAGCAAAATTAGGAATATTTGAAATATTTTTGAAATTTTTATGATTTTTTTGATTTGGAAGTTTGGGCTAAGGAGGGATATTTTGGTAATTTGACAATTTTTGGTGATTTTGGGTAATTTGGGTGTTTTCAAAAGGTTTGAAAGTATTTTTGAAAAAGTTTGGGTATTTTGGGTAAATTTGGAAATGTTGGACAAATTTAGGGTCCCAAGGGTATATAGGTAATTTGGAGGAGTTTAGGGGCAAAAGGCTAAGTTGGGCATTTTGGTAGAGTTGGGGTGCCAACCATCATAAATAAGCCATAGACCAATGGAAAACTCATTTTGGGTCCTCTATGTACTGGTCTTAGCTAAACCCTAGCCTAGAGTCAGTGGGTTTAGGGGACAATCTACATGAGTATCCCAAAAGTATCAATGGACCAAAGTCAAGAAATTTTAGTTTGTGCTTGTGAGTGGTTGTGAGTGAGGAGATTGCTGGTGAGTGCCTTAGCTCTAAACCAACACCCAAGGCCAACCCTAAGGTCTAACAGTCCTATAAGAACTCTTCTTGAATTCTCCCATAGTGACCCCACCTACTAAGTGCTAGAGGTTAGGACCAATATGTAGAACTTCAAGTTAAGTAAAGAGGAGTTTAGAATTTCTAATGGTGAGGGTTCCTTTTCTAGTTTTTCTAGGAATACTCAACAGGATGTACTATGGCTAGACCTTAGGCTACTAAAGAGGAACACTAGACCTCAACAAAAATGAGGTCAACAACCCAGCTCTAATCTTCCATATATGTACCACTTGACTTTTAATGTGCACATGTTCTCATGTATTTTGTGTCTGCTTAATTTTCCATAATACTTGCATGCTTTACATGTAACTTTAACTCTTTGGCAGCGATGTCGAAGGCGGTAGATGCAAACTTCTTCCTCTTTACTGCACTTTTTTTTGCTGCAAATATTTATTTGTTTCCACATACAACATTACTATTTTGTTACTTACTATACTTGTAAAAGACACCTAGGGTAGAGAACAGTATGTCACCTTTTTAAGAGGAGCCCTACAGTGAGCCTCAACGACCCAACAATAACAAATCTTTGCCAATTCATACATACTTCTCAAAACTGAAAACCATCACAATAAAGAGCTTGAATCCATATGTCAGGAAGTAGGACGAGAAAGCAAGTGAATGGAGGACAGCTTCAGATGGCAGTCAAAACTCAACATGAAGCTAAGGGCAAACTTCAACTGAATTTTCATAGTCCTAAAAAACATAAAGCTATAGGGCTTCGATGTTGTTCATCTAGTACAACGTAAACCCTCATACTATTTTTAAGCTTTCGCAGGATTGTACATCATGCGACATAAATCCTAACTCTTTTTAGGATTCTGAGGTTGTTTGTTCAGTACGGCATGAATCCTCTTAACTTCTTAGGTTATTTACATAATTATATATTGTGTAAGAGTGTGCCCTAAATCTTAAATAAAATGATAGAAGTAAACATCGAAGAACATTATTTTAAATTTTAAAGCCAAACAGTAGAATAGTTTGGGAGGTTATTGTGGTTCGCCTCAAAGTATGTGACATCCCCCTCTCGCTCCCTTGGTCTCTAAAATAATTATTCATACTTGAGCTCTTCTCACTTGAGCTTTCTGCAACCAATTGTAAATACTTAACTTTGAATTCTTGAAGACGAACCCCTTGATCTTAATAAAGGGTTTTCTTAAGTGACTTCGATTGCCTAAGATTTAATTAACTATGGTGGATTTCCCATATAATGAATTAAGAACATAGATAAAAGAAACCTTTTCTAATATTTATATTCAAAAAGGGGAATTGTTGGTCACAAAATTTTGCAGACTAAATAGATGTCAAGAATTTATTGGTTTATATATTCGAGCCTACTGTAAAGTGGGGATGACTGCCACTTTTAGTATTGTGCTCAATTACTTAAACAATTAAACAAATGAGATCTCTTCAGTCCCATTTTATCAAATTTAAAATATTATTTTCACAATTAAAATATTATTTTAAAAATTAAAATTGTATACTTATTAAATTAAAATATATCTTCAAAGCACAAAAAGAGACCAACATGAACAAAGTTATCAACTAAATCCATTAATTTACCTGTGAGAGTATCTATATTTTAAGATCTTATCATAATATTAGTTTCATGAATTAACTTCTTTTTAAGATCTTATCATAATATTAGTTTCATGAATTAACTTCTTTACCCACATCATTCTGTAATGTAAGAACCATTATTTATTTAACACTACACTCGGTCGTCGATGTAGCGGCCTTTGCACACTTTTCGCTGCACTCAGATCATAAAACACGTTGCTTCCATGAGACTATCATTTACACAAGAATTAAAGGGTTGATGTCATGATTTTTTGAAAAAATTTACACTTGTTGTGAACTATCTAATGCAATCTTCAACTATTCACATCCAGGACTTGGGACTCGAGATTGACAGTGTTATAAATAATATAAGTTTTTATAATTAAAAAACATGATATCAACGTACAACTTTTTTTATAAATATTGTAAATTTGATAATTAATTGTTAAAAACTGTTTCAAAGTTGATGGTTTGACACTACTAATTTATAAGAGCTTAGATATTACTTATCATGAATAGTTAGTGGTCTTACAGCACCTATGTAGAGCTTGTAAAAAAAAGTGTAAAAAAGTTAATTTTAAAAAATATGAGGATGAAGGAAATTTTATTATATTCTTCTTTTTTCTCATTTTTATTCTTTGTGGATAGACTTCTTATTTATATGTTTGGGTTGACTATGCCTTGTAAGAATTACATAATCGGTTCCAAAATAAAAAAAAAAGTCAAATTAAAGGAAATACTACAATATAATGTCATGATTTTATGGAGTAAATTGATAATAATTCATCCGCCTTGCCTAATTGACTTAGTTGATGTATTTTTCTAATTAAGCCATGTGATTTGTTTGATGTATGGTCAAATATAGTGTTATTATTCTAGCTGAATATAATCAAATGCCCTTTATCAGGAGGAAATATTACATTCGTAATCTGCATGTGCGGATTACGCAGAAATTAGGGGAGAGAGGGCCCTCTCTCCCCGCTCTCTCTCCTCATTTTAGCACAATCCGACATATGTTCATTGATAAGTGAGATATGGTGAATTGCTTTGGCGATTGAATGCATTGAGCTACACAGGCCTGAAAATATTCTGAATGTTCTTATTTGGATCACGTGCCTGAGATGATTCTATTTTGTTCTATCATATATACATTATATATAAGTTAGATTTATTTACGTACCACCCAATTCTATTATATATACATTATATATAAGATAGATTTAGGTTCTCTTTGGCGCAGCTTATTGGGAGCGGCGGCGTTTTGAAAACGCCGCACGATTGTTTGGTTCGCGCGAGTGTATTCCCACCGCTCATACGCGGTGTTAGCGACATAAGACGGAGCGCGATAAGCTGTCCTTCCTTCGCGTCCTGCGTTGAATTCATATGTTTAGGGTGAAAAAGACGACCTGTGCCCATCTTCAGTCTCCCTCGCCCTCGCCTTCTTCCTCGCTGCCGCTGAGAAATTTGGCAAGAAATCTACTCTCTACTCTCCCTCTCGTCGCTCTCTTAACAAAACCCTACTTTCCCGTCTGGTATGCATCATCATATACAATCCTTCTGTGTTTTTGCTAGATGTTGTTCGATCTCTGATTTGTGCTGCTTTGCGTCTTGTTTGGATGGACCATTGGTGGTTTTGGAAATTTTTTAAGGAATTTTGGATGGGTGGTTTTGTATTCTCTGAACTTTCGATACACAGTTTTGGGTCTCCAACCCCTGATTTGTTGCAAAACTTTTCGAGCCTCCTCTGAACTTTCTTTTTGCTGGATTTGAAATTTTGATGAAAGTATCGATAGAGTGTTCTGATCAAAATTATGAGTAAGCTGCATTGCATGAGTTTTGGCTGGGTGTTCTTATCTTTGTGATGCTTCTTATTGATGGAATTTGGGCCCTAATCATACTCTATCCCTCTCTCTATGCCGTAAGATGCCTCCTCTCTGTTCGGCTCCGATGAAATTTGGGGCATTGCAGTGGTTTTTTATTGTTTTGTTTTGGCTCTGCCGATCTTGGAGTATTCCATATATTCCCTATGCGATGATTTAANAGTGGTTCTTTATTGTTTTGTTTTGGCTCTGCCGATCTTGGAGTATTCCATATCTTCCCTATGCAGTGATTTAACCACCAATAAGTTAGTCTGAATAAACTCTCCCAAACGGCAAGCCAGATTATTCTGATAATCTGCAGATTATCAGATTATTCCGCAGATTATCAGAATAATCTGTTTATCAGCAGATTATAAATAATCTACAACTGCGTCAAACAAAGCCTTACTAACGTACCACCCAATTCTATTATANCCAATAAGTTAGTCTGAATAAGTTGTCCCAAACAGCAAGCCAGATTATTCTGATAATCTGCAGATTATCAGATTATTCCGCATATTATCAGAATAATCTGCTCAGATTATAAATAGTCCACACTTGCGCCAAACAAAGCCTTACTTACGTACCACCCAATTCTATTATGTATACATTATGCATTTCGCTTTTTATGAAGTTACTAATAATGATATTTTTATGTAATGTCAAAAATTTGAATAGAGTTTGTTTAAATATGATTTGTAAATGATTAAATATTATGTAGTATTCACGTAAGTGCCACTATTTATAAATGTTGGTTTTTAGTTATTACCTGAATAATTTTAGACACATTCAATAAAAAGATTAGACATCACACAATCATTGTCAATTTACATACCAACCACCTTAAGTTAGCTAGTTATGTTTATGACACTGGTGTCAACCTATGCANACATTATGCATTTCGCTTTTTATGAAGTTACTAATAATGATATTTTTATGTAATGTCAAAAATTTGAATAGAATTTGTTTAAATATGATTTCTAAATGATTAAATATTATGTAGTATTCACGTAAGTGCCACTATTTATAAATTTTGGTTTTTAGTTATTACCTGAATAATTTTAGACACATTCAATAAAAAGATTAGACATCACACAATCATTGTGAATTTACATACCAACCACCTTAAGTTTGCTAGTTATGTTTATGACACTGGTGTCAACTTATGCGTGAAAATGTATGTTACATTTTTAAAATTGTTAATGAGACTGTTATTTTTAATATGATGTCAAGAATTGAGTGTTATGCATGTAATATGANAAAAGAAAATAGAAGTGATAAATAAAAACCCCGAGTTAATAAGAAAAAAAGAGAGAAAATATGCCGATCTAATTTTCACAAATAATTCTAAAAAATAATACTTGCCAATTTTCTATGACATTATTTTAATGTTTCATTACTTTAATGCACATCTAACGATAAATTTCTTCATTGATTTTGATTTGATCTGTAAAAATTCCATGTCATTCAACAATAACCTGAGTTTATTGTGTCAAATCTCAAATCTAGCTTAATCAAAACTAAATTAGAACATGTAGACTCAATTTTTTTCCCACAAAAAAATATGGCAAATATATGCATGAGAATATAGCTTTTTTTTTCTCTATCTTTTTCCAAAATTTAATCCAATATTTGAAATCAATTTACAATAAATTCAAAAAGACGAACTCCTCCCCCGCTAGCCCTCCAAAACTACTTCTGTCCCAACCATCCGAGCCCCAAAATTCACCAATCCAATCATTTCATAAACCTCCTCTGCCATCCGATGCTCCCTCCCCGCCGCTACAAATACCTCCACCTCTCCCCCATCTCCAGCCACCCAAGACCATCCTACCTCCTTCCTTACACCCTTCTCCCTCATCTCCTTCCTCACGCTCGCCGCCTCCTTCCACCTCTTTCCCTTTGCATACAAATTTGCCATTACCACTCTCACTCCTGCACACCCTGGATCCATCTCCACCGCTCTCCCCGCTGCTTTCCTCCCCACCAATGCCTCCCCTTTCACTTCGCACGATCGCAGCAACGCCGTCCAAGCCACTTCGTCCACCATCCCGGCAGGTATCCTCTCCACTATTCCTTCCGCATCCTTCAATCTTCCCGCCCTCCCCAGCATGTCCACTAAACAACCATAATGCTCCTTCTCCGCCTCCATCCCTTTTTTCTTCATCGCATCCAAGTACCTCAATCCATCCTCCACCATTCCGCCATGGCTGCAGGCCGTCAGAACACCCAGGTAAGTAACGCTATCCGGCTTTATATTCCTCTCGCACATTTCATCAAACAGTTGGATCGCATCTACGCTTCGTCCGTGCTCCGCATAGCCGTTGATCATTGCCGTCCACGAGATCGTGTCCGAGGGCTGCAGGCTGGTGAACACGGCCGTGGCCTGGTCTATACCGCCACATTTGGCGTACATTGTGATCAGCGCGCTAGTGACCATAGGATTAGATTCAAGCCCAACTGTAAGCGCAAGGGTATGGGTCTGCCGGCCGGCGTCAAGTACGGCGGCAGACGCGCACACACTGAGGAGGCTGGCAAGCGTGGTTTCGGTCGGTGGGACCCCGCCGTGGCAACGCATCTCCTGGAAGAGCGAGAATGATTCTGCAGCGCAGCCTTCCTGCGCGTGCGCGGCAATCACCGCGCTCCAGGAGACGAGGTCCTTGGCCGCTGTTTCTCGAAACGCGGCTAACGCTGCGGGGAGCAGTCCCGCGCGAGCGTACATTGTGACGAGTGCGTTGGAGACGGAAGAGGCGGAAGAGAATCCGCTCCGAGCGGCGTGGGCGTGGATCTGTGCGCCGAGTGGGGCATTCCCGAGCGTTGAGCAGGCGGAGATTGTGGCAGCATAAGTGTAGTCGTTGGGTGTTCCATCTTTTGGATGGGCGAGGAGGCAGTGGAAGGCAGCGATGGCGTCGGAGGGGCGGCCGGTTTGGGTGTAGGTGGAAATCAGGGTTGTCCATGAGGCTACGTCTCGTGTTTGCATTGATTTGAAGATAGTGAGGGCGGGGTGGAGGTAGTGGGACTTGGAGTAGAGCGTGACGAGGGCGTTGGCGACGAAGGAGGTTTTCGAGTGACCATCTTTCAAAGCTCCAGCGTGGATTTCACGACCGGTGAGTATAAAACCAGCATCCGCGCATGCCTTGAGGGCAATGGCGTAGGTGTGAGAGTCGTATGGCACCGGCATGTCTGCAAAGAGGAGGAGAGCATCACGGCATTTCCCTGCATGGACTAGAGCTGCGATGGCTGATGTCCAGGTAACGACGTTACGTTGGCGCATTTCATGGAACACCTTGAGTGCGGCGGAGGGATCGTTAGGACTTGCTCGTGAGTGGAAGTCGAGGAGGGAGGAACCGACGAAGACAGAATGTACTGCACCGGACTTCAAGGTGAGGGCCTGGATGGCATGGCCGTGGGGATGAAGGGATGGAGTTAAGGCGCAGGCTTTAAGGGCGAGGCTAAGGATGAACGAGTCGGGGGAGAGGGATGAGTCTGTGAGGAAGAAGTAGAAGAGGGAAATGGCTTCGTTATGGTGGGAGGCGGCGATGTAGCCGGAGATGATGATGGTCCAGGAGATCGCGTCTCTGTGATGCATTTGATCGAACAGTTGACGTGCGTCTGTAAGACGGTTCGCTTTAACGAGATGGGTAAGCTTGGTGTTTGTCTCGAATGGTGATAATGGTAGCAGATGTTCGGTGGAGAATAAGCGGAATAGTGGAGCTTCTGTTGCGATCCTTGTAATCGGTAAAAGCTTGAAGGCTCGTGGGAGCATGCTTGGTGGTTGCAGGGACGAAGCTAAAGAATGACAGGCGCCGTACTCCGGCTGAAATCATTGTCAGTGGAAGTCATTGTAAAACTGCAAAATTAGTCAAGAAGTTTGGAATGAATTCAATGGAGGTTTTACGGGCTCGAGATCTCATCATCAGATTTTTAGCTATGAAAGATGTCAGTTCCGGCAGAAGAGCATTTAGATAAATTTTTTTATTACATATGGTATAGAATCATAAGGATTTGATGAGAATTCCGATTTTCATTTGAAATAGTAAAGAATTTCAAAACTCGTTNTATGTAAATAATATACATAAACTTGAAAAATATGGATCAATGTCTAGAGATCTCTCTGACTTGGAAAAATCAAGGAATGTTCCCTTAGATAGAGGTAATAACATGCTAAAATTTCAAGTCATGGTGAAATGTCTACATGCATGGAGAACCAAAAGACTCAAAACTGTATTTTATTAATTAAAAATAAATCATGCATCAAATGGACTTTAAATTATTTGCACATTGTTCTCTTCTATTCACTGAGCAAGAGAGTATTTTTATTTTATTTTTGTGATTTTACTACAGCAAGATATGAAATTTTGAAGTTAGGGAGCATTTTTTGCAATATTTAAATCTCTATTTATCTATCTAAACGTGCGACACTGACTAGATCCTGGGCGGCTCCGAAAACACGCGTGGCGCGCTCTGGTTGGACGTCGCCCTCCACGTAGCCGCTGACTCGGCCCACGCTTTATGAACTGAAGCGCTGTCCAGCTTCATCTCGTCCGTTGATGATATAAACGTGCGATCGAACTTAAGATCTCCCTCTAGACTCAACCAAATCTCATGAGGTTTGATCCTATGGACTCTTCTAAGTGAGAAGAGCACATTCATACTGTAATCACGCAATTAAATTAAGCCTAAAGAAATGGAGAATCAAAACAGACTTGGGAGGAGGAGAAGTTCAGTACTTTTTCTCTAAGAAGGGAAGCTTCAATAAGAGGTGCTCGATGCGTTCGTGGAGGTCCAATGAGGCTAGGGATTAAGCCTCTTGTTGTGGTGAAAGGTTTAGGTATGAACCAAGCTTGATTTTAAGTGTTGGTCTAGAGCTATGCTAGGGTCTCTACAGAAGGGGGAATTGATGGGGCTTCTCCTTCTTTTACTGTGTGAAGGTGTGGATGAATTTAATTTGAGTTTGATGGACTGTGGAGGTGTGGTGGGCTCTGTCCTTGTTTTTGGCAGAAGTTTGAGCTCAAAATTGAGCTTCCACAATGGGAATCAGTGGGGGAAAGTAGTTAGCTTGAGCTGAAGAGGTCTCAAAGAGTCTCTGGGAGCAATTTGGAGGGGCTCTCAGAGAATTTTTCAGCACACCCTCCATGGCCGTGGAGGTGAGCTTTTTATAAAAATGACTTAAGGCTTGCTTTCATGGCCAATGAGGGGGTGAAGAGTGATTCTTAGGTGGAGGGAAGAGAGGCTCTAATATTTAATTTGGATGAGGTGATCTCTAGGTTTGAAATGGGTTTGATTCCATGGGGTGGCTCACAGTTTTGGAGTTTTCCGGCCACTAGGCCGGCTGGCCAGGCTAGGGGAGGTGGCTAGAGGGCTCAAAGACCTCAACAAAATCTGTCACATCAATTAAATGGGTTTGGGCATTAGTTTGGCAAAAAGATCTTAAGCTTAAGCAAATATGGAATGAAATCCCTTAATTTTGGAGGCCTTTGGTCCATGACTTAGCTTAGGTGGTTTTTTGAAGTTTAGACTGGTCACTAGGGTCCAGCTAATGGTTGTGGAGTTATTAATTTAGTGTCTTTGGGGTGGTTAGGCATTGGAGTTATAAGATTTTTCATGAAGGAATGGAATGAAAATTTTGGGGCTAAGGCAATCAATTTGGTGGAATTTGGAGACATGGCCAATTTAGGGCAAATTTGGGGATTCTGGTATTGGGTTGAAATTAAATGAAATTGAGGCTTAACCAAGGCTAATTGAAAGTCAAGTTTGATGTTTAGGAATGTTATGAAGAGTTTAGGGTCCAAATTGAGACCAATGGAGTAAGCCATGGGGTTCAATTTGGTGGAACCAAGTCATAGAAGCAAAATTGGGGGTTTTTGATTTTGATCAAATTGGGCTCAAATCATGGGCAAATTGAGATTTGATTTGGTTTAGATTGGTCATATGAAAAGTGAATTTGAGTTTAGGATTGAAATTGGGAAAAATTGAGACCAATTTGATGGACATTTAAGGTGGATTTAGGGACATTGGGCGTTTAAAGGTAATTTTAAGGGTTTTGGTCAAAATGGTCAAAATGGCCAAATTGGGTTATGTGGTAGTTGAGAGAAGCAAAATTAGGAATTTTTGATATATTTTTGAAATTTTTATGATTTTTTTTATTGGGAAGTTTGGGCTAAGGAGGGACATTTTGGTAATTTGACAATTTTTGGTGATTTTGGGTAATTTGGGTGTTTTCAAAAGGTTTGAAAGTATTTTTGAAAAAATTTGGGTATTTTGGGTATATTTGGAAATGTTGGACAAATTTAGGGTCCCAAGGGTATCTATGTAATTTGGAGGAGTTTAGGGGCAAAAGGCTAAGTTGGGCATTTTGGTAGAGTTGGGGTGCTAACCATCATAAATAAGCCATAGACCAATGGAAAACTCATTTTGGGTCCTCTATGTACTGGTCTTAGCTAAACCCTAGCCTAGAGTCAGTGGGTTTAGGGGACAATCTACATGAGTATCCCAAAAGTATCAATGGACCAAAGTCAAGAAATTTTAGTTTGTGCTTGTGAGTGGTTGTGAGTGAGGAGATTGCTGGTGAGTGCCTTAGCTCTAAACCAACACCCAAGGCCAACCCTAAGGTCTAACAGTCCTATACGAACTCTTCTTGAATTCTCCCATAATGACCCCACCTACTAAGTGCTAGAGGTTAGGACCAATATGTAGAACTTCAAGTTAAGTAAAGAGGAGTTTAGAATTTCTAATGGTGAGGGTTCCTTTTCTAGTTTTTCTAGGAATACTCAACAGGATGTACTATGGCTAGACCTTAGGCTACTAAAGAGGAACACTAGACCTCAACAAAAATGAGGTCAACAACCCAGCTCTAATCTTCCATATATGTACCACTTGACTTTTAATGTGCACATGTTCTCATGTATTTTGTGTCTGCTTAATTTTCCATAATACTTGCATGCTTTACATGTAACTTTAACTCTTTGGCAGCGATGTCGAAGGCGGTAGATGCAAACTTCTTCCTCTTTACTGCACTTTTTTTTGCTGCAAATATTTATTTGTTTCCACATACAACATTACTATTTTGTTACTTACTATACTTGTAAAAGACACCTAGGGTAGAGAACAGTATGTCACCTTTTTAAGAGGAGCCCTACAGTGAGCCTCAACGACCCAACAATAACAAATCTTTGCCAATTCATACATACTTCTCAAAACTGAAAACCATCACAATAAAGAGCTTGAATCCATATGTCAGGAAGTAGGACGAGAAAGCAAGTGAATGGAGGACAGCTTCAGATGGCAGTCAAAACTCAACATGAAGCTAAGGGCAAACTTCAACTGAATTTTCATAGTCCTAAAAAACATAAAGCTATAGGGCTTCGATGTTGTTCATCTAGTACAACGTAAACCCTCATACTATTTTTAAGCTTTCGCAGGATTGTACATCATGCGACATAAATCCTAACTCTTTTTAGGATTCTGAGGTTGTTTGTTCAGTACGACATGAATCCTCTTAACTTCTTAGGTTATTTACATAATTATATATTGTGTAAGAGTGTGCCCTAAATCTTAAATAAAATGATAGAAGTAAACATCGAAGAACATTATTTTAAATTTTAAAGCCAAACAGTAGAATAGTTTGGGAGGTTATTGTGGTTCGCCTCAAAGTATGTGACATCCCCCTCTCGCTCCCTTGGTCTCTAAAATAATTATTCATACTTGAGCTCTTCTCACTTGAGCTTTCTGCAACCAATTGTAAATACTTAACTTTGAATTCTTGAAGACGAACCCCCTGATCTTAATAAAGGGTTTTCTTAAGTGACTTCGATTGCCTAAGATGTAATTAACTATGGTGGATTTCCCATATAATGAATTAAGAACATAGATAAAAGAAACCTTTTCTAATATTTATATTCAAAAAGGGGAATTTTTGGTCACAAAATTTTGCAGACTAAATAGATGTCAAGAATTTATTGGTTTATATATTTGAGCCTACTATAAAGTGGGGATGACTGTCACTTTTAGTATTGTGCTCAATTACTTAAACAATTAAACAAATGAGATCTCTTCAGTCCCATTTTTTCAAATTTAAAATATTATTTTCACAATTAAAATATTATTTTAAAAATTAAAATTATATACTTATTAAATTAAAATATATCTTCAAAGCACAACAAGAGACCAACATGAACAAAGTTATCAACTAAATCCATTAATTTACCTGTGAGAGTACCTATATTTTAAGATCTTATCATAATATTAGTTTCATGAATTAACTTCTTTACCCACATCATTCTGTAGTGTAAGAACCATTATTTATTTAACACTACACTCGGTCGTCGATGTAGCGGCCCTTGCACACTTTTCGCTACACTCAAATCATAAAACACGTTGCTTCCATGAGACTATCATTTACACAAGAATTAAAGGGTTGATGTCATGATTTTTTGAAAAAAATTACACTTGTTGTCAACTATCTAATGCAATCTTCAACTATTCACGTCCAGGGCTTGGGACTCGAGATTGACAGTGTTATAAATAATATAAATTTTTATCATTAAAAAACATCATATCAACATACAACTTTTTTTATAAATATTGTAAATTTGATAATTAATTGTTAAAAACTGTTTCAAAGTTGATGGTTTGACACTACTAATTTATAAGAGCTTAGATATTACTTATCATGAATAGTTAGTGGTCTTACAGCACCTATGTAGAGCTTGTAAAAAAAAAGTGTAAAAAAGTTAATTTTAAAAAATATGAGGATGAAGGAAATTTTAATATATTCTTCTTTTTTCTCATTTTTATTCTTTGTGGATAGACTTCTTATTTATAGGTTTGGGTTGACTATGCCATGTAAGAATTACATAATCGGTTCCAAAATAAAAAAAAAAGTCAAATTAAGGGAAATACTACAATATAATGTCATGATTTTATGGAGTAAATTGATAATAATTCATCCGCCTTGCCTAATTGACTTAGTTGATGTATTTTTCTAATTAAGCCATGTGATTTGTTTGATGTATGGTCAAATATAGTGTTATTATTCTAGCTGAATATAATCAAATGCCCTTAATCAGGAGGAAATATTACATTCGTAATCTGCATGTGCGGATTACGCAGAAATTAGGGGAGAAAGGGCCCTCTCCCCCCGCTCTCTCTCCTCATTTTAGCATAATCCGATATACGTTCATTGATAAGTGAGATATGGTGAATTGCTTTGGCGATTGAATGCATTGAGCTACACAGGCCTGAATATATTCTGAATGTTCTTATTTGGATCGCGTGCCTGAGATGATTCTATTTTGTTCTATCATATATACATTATATATAAGATAGATTTATTTACGTACCACCCAATACTATTATATATACATTAGATATAAGATAGATTTAGGTTCTCTTTGGCGCAGCTTATTGGGAGCGGCGGCGTTTTGAAAACGCCGCACGACTGTTTGGTTAACGCGTTCGCGCGAGTGTATTCCCACCGCTCATACGCGGTGTTAGCGACATAAGGCGGAGCGCGATAAGCTGTCCTTCCTTCGCGTCCTGCGTTGAGTTCGTACGTTAAGGGTGAAAAAGACGCCCTGTGCCCATCTTCAGTCTCCCTCACCCTCGCCTTCTTCCTCGTTGCCGCTAAGAAATTTGGCAAGAAATCCACTCTCTGCTCTCCCTCTCGTCGCTCTCTTAACGAAACCCTACTTTCCCGTCTGGTATGCATCATCATTTACAATCCTTCTGTGTTTTTGCTAGATGTTGTTGGATCTCTGATTTGTGCTGCTTTGCATCTTGTTTGGATGGACCATTGGTGGTTTTGGAAATTTTTTAAGGAATTTTGGATGGGTGGTTTTGTATTCTCTAAACTTTCGATACACAGTTTTGGGTCTCCAACCCCTGATTTGTTGCAAAACTTTTCGAGCCTTCTCTGAACTTTCTTTTTACTGGATTTGAAATTTTGATGAACGTATCGGTAGAGTGTTCTGATCAAAATTATGAATAAGCTGCATTGCATGAGTTTTGGCTGGGTGTTCTTATCTTTGTGATGCTTCTTATTGATGGAATTTGGGCCCTAATCATACTCTATCCCTCTCTCTATGCCGTAAGATGCCTCCTCTCTGTTCGGCTCCGATGAAATTTGGGGCATTGCAGTGGTTCTTTATTGTTTTGTTTTGGCTCTGCCGATCTTGGAGTATTCCATAT
>JXCR01140105.1:270891-288950 GCA_002079205.1 Phalaenopsis hybrid cultivar | reverse complement strand
CCCTTTTTAGATCAAATAGTAGATAGACTTGCTGGGCACAAATATTTTTGTTTTTTAGATGGATATACCGGCTACCACCAAATTCCTATTTCTTCAGAGGATCAAGAAAAGACAACATTTACTAGTCCTTTTAGAACTTTTTCTTTTTGAAGAATGTCTTTCGAATTATGTAATGCACCTACAACATTCCAGAGATGTATGATATCCATATTTAGTAAGTTAATTGATGATGGATTGCAAGTATTTATGGATGATTTCTCGGTATTTGTAATATCATTTGATGCATGCTTAAATTATCTTGAAAAAGTTTTAGAGTTATGCAAAAGAACCAATTTAGTTTTGAAATGGGAGAAATGTGAATTTATGGTTACAGGAGGAATTGTATTAGGGCAAAAAATTTTGGAAGCTGGTATGGAAGCCGACCCTGCAAAAATTTAATTTATGGTTGCAGGAGGAATTGTGTTAGGGCATAAAATTTTGGAAGATGGTATGGAAGCTGACCCTGCAAAAATTCAAGTTATATCCAAACTAACACCTCCTACTAATGTAAGAGAGGTTAGGAGTTTTCTTGGACATGTGTTTTTTACAGGCATTTTATTAAAGATTTTTCAAAAATTACCAAACCTCTATGCTAACTTTTAGAAAAGGACGAGAAATTTGAAATTCCTGAAAGCTGTTTAAATGCCTTTGAGTTATTAAAAGAAAAATTAATCAAAGCCCCTATTATAGTTTCAATTAACTGGGAGAAACCATTTGAACTGATGTGTGATGCTAGTGATTACACTATTGGAGCTGTCCTTGGACAAAGATATGAAAGGATTTTTAAAGTTATATACTACGCTAGTAAAACTCTTAATAATGCACAAATTAACTATACTGTTACTAACAAAGAGTTACTGGCCATTGTGTATGCTTTATACAAATTTAGATCTTATTTAATTGGAGCTAAATGTGTTCTGCACACTGGTCACTCTGTTATTAAATATCTAATGCAAAATAAGGATGTCAAACCAAGGTTAATTAGATGGATACTTTTGATGCAAGAATTTGATCTTGTGGTTATTGACAGAAATGGAACTGATA
Organism: Phalaenopsis hybrid cultivar; assembly: GCA_002079205.1. Taxonomy (NCBI): domain Eukaryota; kingdom Viridiplantae; phylum Streptophyta; class Magnoliopsida; order Asparagales; family Orchidaceae; genus Phalaenopsis; species Phalaenopsis hybrid cultivar. The sequence continues at coordinate 287,867 of JXCR01140105.1, read as the reverse complement.
ATAAAATTGCTGATCATTTGTCAAGATTAGAATACCATGAATTATCTGACACGGACAATAAAATTAAAAACAGTTTCCCTGATGAACAACTTTATAATATTAATGAGTGGAAAATACCATTGTATGTCAATATTTTTAACTATATTATAAGTGATATTTTGTCACCTATGCTGACACTGCAACAACAAAGGAAATTCATTCATGATGCGAAAGCATATCCTTGGGATGAGCCTTATTTATATAAACAATGTAAGGATCTGATTATGAGAAGATGTGTACCTTATTAAGAAACTGACTTGATCATTCATAAATGTCATGATTTTGAATTTGGAGGACATTTTGGGATCGATAAAATTGCTTATAAAATTTTAAAAGCTAGATTTTATTGGCCTACTATCTTTAGAGATGTTTATAGATACATAAAAACTTATGATCGATGTCAACGAGTAGGAAATATATTTAAAAGAAATGAAATGCCTCTAAATTTCATGTTAGAAGTTGAGATCTTTGATGTTTGGGGATTAGATTTCATGGGACCATTTATTCCTTCATTTGGGAACTTATATATATTAATTGCAGTGGACTACATTTCTAAGTGGATTGAAGCACAAGCTATACCTCATTGTGACGCTAAAAGTGTTTCAAGGTTTTTAATGAAAAATATTTTCACTAGATACGAAATGCTTAGAATGATTATCACTAACGGAGGATCCCATTTTAGGAATAAATATATTCAGAGATTGGTAGAAAAATTTAATATTATTCATAGAATCTCTACTGCCTATCATCCTCAAACCAGTGGGTTAGCTGAAGTTTCTAATAGAGAGATTAAATAAATACTTAAAAATACTGTAAACCCTAGTAGAATAGATTGGTACACTAGACTGGATACCTCATTATGGGCTTACAAGACTGCTTATAAAACTCCTATTAGAATTACTCCTTACAGACTAATTTTTGGAAAGACTTGTCACTTACCAGTAGAATTGGAGCATAAAGCATATTGGGCGATTAAAGAATTCAATTATAACTTGAAAGATGCTGGTAAGAAGAGATTGTTACAACTAAATGAATTGGAAGAATTACGAAATGAGTCTTATGATAACGACATATTTTATAAGGAAAAATTAAAGTTATAGCATGATCGGAAGATTAACCAGAAGAATTTTGAACTAGGATAAGAAGTTTTGCTTTACAACACTAGGCTGAAACTATTTCCTAGGAAATTGAAGTCTCGTTAGTTAGGACCCTTTACTGTGACTCAAGTTTATACTTACGGAGCTGTTGAGATTGAAGATCGGAAGACGTGAAATAGATTTAAAGTAAATGGACACAGATTAAAACCATATTTTGAGGGTAAAAGACCAAATTTTAAAGATGTTTTAATGATTAGTCAATCTGAATGACACCTGAATAGGTCGGGCTGACAATGTTAAACCAAGCGCTTATTGGGAGGCAACCAATATTTATCTTTACTTTTATTACGATTATAGTTGTTTCTATTTGGAATTATCATTAGTTTGTGGTAGTATTAAGCTCTACTACTCTTTTTTACCCTTGAATCATCATAAAAATTGAATCCATAAAGAAAAATTGGAACGCATTCAGACCAGAGTGAAACTGCGCAATTTTTGCCTAGGGCGCCGACGGTGCCATCGACGCTGCCGACGATGGGTTTTTTTTTCCAAGAGTCCAGGCAAAATAAATACAGAGGCTCATCGACGGTGCCCTCGATGCTGCCGACGGTGAGAACGGAAAGATGGAGGTTTCTTGGGTTTGAATGGCAATTTTTGGCAATTTTTGGTGGGAGTTACCCTTTTAAACTCCGAAATTTGATTCCTAGTTCATATTTTCTCCCAAAAATGAAGTGAAACTCCACCAATTTCATTCCTATGGTGTCCAATTCCTCTGATAATCCCAGAATGCGAGTATTCAATCTGCGAAAGTTTATTAGTGCGGAAGCGCAACAAATCTTCAACAAGTTACTGATGAAGAAAAGATTGATCAAGGAACGAGGATTCGTAAATTGTGGATTGAACAATCCCTGAATGGAAATTGAAGAAATGATAGTGCGGCGAAGATGGGAAGTGTTGACTGAGAAAAGAATTTTATGCAAATTTACATGGAATCAACCAAGGAGCTGTTTATGTCCAAGGTAGATGGATCACTTTCACTCCTGCACAAATAAATGAATTATAAATTATAGAGAACATTCCTGTGTGCCACTATTCCAACTTGGTTCCAATAAGAAACCAGATGAATGAAATTTACCAATATTTAACGGACGAAACTGATGACTGGGAAACTAGAGAGAACGGGTATGTTAGTTTTTCTACGACACTCCTAAATCCCATTTCAAAACATTGACACTTTTTCATTTCTACAAAACTGTTACTGACAATGAAGATCGGTAAAGTTTCTAAAGAAAGTGTTATTTTGAATTATTGCATCCAAAGGGGACTGCCAATTGATATTGGATCAATAATTGTGAAGTCAGTTTTGGGCCTGATCGCTGATGGATCAACTTATGGGCTTGGACACCCTTACATAATTTTCTCACTTTGCAGTCAGTTCCAAGTGTCCTACAAAAATTGGGAAAATGTACTTCTACGTTGGAAGCCTTTGGACCCAACTGAGTGATTCCCAGCTTTTGAAGATGAAAATAACATGGCCATTATAGTAGATCGATCATTTCAGAATTCACTGCCAGTTTAACCCTTAATTCCTGATAAAACTCTGGTGATCCTGCCCCAAGAAATTGGAGAAGGAGGTACAAAATATCATGAATGCAATTAATAATATCTCTGATTTCTTTGATCATATAGAGTGGAGGATGAAAGAACATTTTGATCATTTTGGACATTTAGAAGATAGTTTGATACCACTGATGAGGAGGATTCTACTGAAGAATTTTCATTTTAACCCTTCTACAACCTCTTTGTTCATGTGCAATCAATGGGTGATCTCAGAGGAGAATCTAGTACTGAATCTAAAAAATAGTAGATTATATTACTACCTGTCTATTTATGTATTTTGATTTGAACTTTGTATTTGCTTTGCTTTAGAACTATGCATTTAGATCTTTGTATAGTTGAGACTAAGCATATGATGTTTTTTTTTCAGTGTTTTGAGGGTTGTGACTTGGATTGCAACACTGAATTAATGTACTGAGGTTGAGAAAATACCAAACTTAGGTGTGTTATGTAATGTATATTGTACCCCCTTGGAATTTTCATATAAATGTGATGTTTTGTGTTGTGAAAGTTTATATGTGCTAAGTACCTCATTTAGTCACTTAAAATTATGTCTATAATGAGTAAACAAATGTCGTTAAGACTTGAAATTGATTGAAATCGCAAAAAATTGGGAATTAATAAAAACTAATAGAGCCTGCCGACGCTGCCGACGGTGGATTTTTCCCGAGACTTAGGATTTTAATTCAATAGAGCGCGTCGACGGTGCCATCAACCCCACCGATGGTAAACTCACAAAAAAACACCTTTAACCGTGATTTTAACCAGTCAACCGTCACTATTCATCATCCCCTTCCTCCTAAAAATGTAATTTTTGACCCAGCGCTTGCGAGATCTTGGATTAGGAGGCAATTTCAAGGCTTTTTGACATCGGATTTGATCATCTCTAGGTAAGAGCTTCACTCCAAACTAAAAATATTTGATTTTCACCATGGATTTCTTCAACATTGAGGAGATCCAAAAATTTTGAGAATGTGAAGAAAATATTGGGAAGAAATTCGTGGATCTTAGTGTTGAACTCTTAGAATTACTTTTGGAAGCCATTCTTTGAATATTTGAAGTATATTTTGGAATTTTTCTATGATTTGATTAGATTGAAATGACTCCACGACAAAAAAGACTGGTTGAGTTCGACGAGTCTCGCTTTATCAATGCGATGACTCAAACAAGATTTACTTCAGTATTTAAAGGAAAAAAGTGTATACAAGATCGAGTTTTTGAGAGTCCGGGTGGAGAAATTGAACAAATTATTATCGAGCAGAGGTGGGAAAACTTTTGCTACAACACCAATAAAGCTGATGCAAATGTTGTGAAGGAGTTCCACACCAATGTAGTCTATTCTGAAGATGGAATCGTTCAAGTGCGTGGATTTCCTGTTGTATTTACTGCCGCCCGCATTAACACCTTTAACGAAGTCCCGACTCTTATAGCTGCTACTATGAATCCTTTAGTACAATGGAAGGCCCCCAAAATGATGTGATCAACTTTCTCACTGTTGGTAAAGGAACATGGAGCATTAAACAATGAGAACAGGTAAATTTTTCTGCTTTCATGTTTGNTGAGTTTCAAATTTAGGGAAAGATAGGTGATGTTCAAAATCATTAAAGGCTATCCAGATATAGTAATCCTTACTTGAAAAAGAAAAAAGAAAGGATTGAAAATAATCCTTGAAAAGAAAAGAAAAATATATAGGATTGAAAGCAATCCAAATGAAAAAGAGAAAAGAAAGAAAAAAATTATGGAAGTGAGGAGAAGCTTGAGGATATGCCTAATCAAAAATTGGTTTCACTGGACCTACTTAAAGGGAAAACCTAAATACATTCATAAACTTATATTTATGGAATAGATTTTTTACTAGTAGAGTTCTCATGAAGTTCCTATCTTTTGAATATTCTATGTGACTTAATATTGCAACATATAGTCATTCTTGAAATGAATAGAAGACTATAACTCTTAAACTTGATGATTAGATAATCTTGTGGCAACAGAGTTAATTGAATTACTTGAATTTTTCTGAAAATCTCACTATAATATTTATTTAAATAAAACTTTTAGTATTTCTAAATTATAACTTTACTACAATAGATCATAACTTCTATATAGTACTAAAATTCTTTGAGGACAAGTAACAGTTAAGTTTGGGGGATTTTGGCCAAAGGAAAATATGTTAAGATTTTCGTACCTATTTTATACTATTTTTAATGATATTGCACTTTAAAGAAATGTGTTTTTGATGTTTTGTTGCAGGAATGATGAATTAGGGTTATTGGAGCAAAAAGATGCAAAAAAGAGCGAATTTGAAGCGAAAAGGACCAAAATGTGAAGAATTGAACTAGGGCGCCGACAGTGCCATCGACCCCGCCGACGGTGAGATTTTCCCGAGACTCCAGAATTAATTCATTAAGAATGTCCGCCGACGGAGCCCTCGAGGCCGTCAACAGCGAGCTCGGCGTTTATGACCAAGGCTTTGGATAAGGACAAATTTTGAAGGGATGCTTAGGCAACTCTTGGAAAAGCTCATCCACAACTTTAAAAGAAGATTTTGGCCAAAAGTTGAGAGAGAGAGAGAGAGAGAGTTCCTGGAGGTTAGAAAGGTTCCATTAGTGTTTTTAGAGAGTCAAAATTGTGAGGAGTTCTTCGAGAGATTTTAAGAGTGGAGGGAAAGTGAATCTTCCTCCTTGCTGCTTTGAAGAGGAATTCTGTGTGCTGTAAAGAAAGGAAGAGATTCAGAGAGAACTTCGAGGAGTGTTCTTGGGGAGAAATTTAGAGATAAGTTATTTACTTGTTATAGTTTGTATGACTCGAGGAGTTTTCTTGGGGAGAAATTAGAGATAAGTTTATTTACTTGTTGTAGTTTGTATGAAATTGATTTTATATATGAATTTTGAGTTTTGTTGTGTTTTCCCATGAGATCTGAGTAGTTTTCTCTGTCTTTCTCCTTATCTTGAGATTTGTAAAATGGTGCTTTTAATTGGTGAAGCCATAAAAATGTTTAAGAAATTATGATGGTCTTTATGGTCTTTTCACTTCAATATTAATTACTTTCAATCTGGCCCAATTGATTTGTTAAAATATGTTGAGTTTTACAACTAAAGTGAATGGTGAAGTCATGAAAATGTTTAAGAAATTGTGATGATCTTTTCACTTCGATCTTAATTTACTGAAGCCATGAAAATGTTTGAGAAATTGTGATGATCTTTTCACTTCGATCTTAATTTACTTTCAAATCTGCCAATTGATTTGTTTAAAATATGTTGAGTTTTACAACTAAAGTGAAGATTACATACTAAGGGTTGGGTGCAAATAAATAGGGAAATAATATTATCAGATTCAGGGAGGTCAAAGCCCTTGGAAGTTGGGTGCAAATAAATAGGGAAATATTATTATCGGGTGGGGAGGTCAAAGTCCTTGAAAGTTGGGTGCAAATAAATAGGGAAATAAAATTATCAGGCGTAAACTTGGTGATTGAATTGATTTGTTAAAATATGTTGAGTTTTACAACTAAAGTGAAGATTACATCCAAGATTAAAATAATTTGTTAAAATATGTTGAGTTTTACAACTAAAGTGAAGATTACATCCAAGATTCAGAGAGAATTTTTTAAAATATGTTGAGTTTTACAACTAAAGTGAAGATTACATCCAAGATTCAGGGAGGTATTCGTTAAAATATGTTGAGTTTTACAACTAAAGTGAAGATTACATCCAAGATTCAGGGAGGTCCTTAAATATGTTGAGTTTTACAACTAAAGTGAAGATTACATCCAAGATTTAGGGAGGTCAAAGCTTTTGTTAAAATAAGTTGAGTTTTACAACTAAAGTGAAGATTACATCCAAGATTCAGGGAGGTCAAAGCCCTCAATATGTTGAGTTTTACAACTAAAGTGAAGATTACATCGAAGATTCAGGGAGGTCAAAGCCTTTATATGTTGAGTTTTACAACTAAAGTGAAGATTACATCCAAGATTCGGGGAGGTCAAAGCCCTTGATATGGTTGAGTTTTACAACTAAAGTGAAGATTACATCCAAGATTCAAGGAGGTCAAAGCCCTTGGAAATTGGGTGCAAATAAATATAGTTTTACAACTAAGGTGAAGATTACATCCAAGATTTAGGGAGGTCAAAGTCCTTGAAAGTTAGGTGCAAATAAATAGGGAAATAAAAATTATCGGGCGTAGAATTGGAGATTTTAGAGTGACAAGGTGAGCAAATAAATAGGGAAATAATATTATCGGGCATAGAATTGGAGATTTTAGAGTGACAGACTAATAATAAATAGGAAAATAAAATTATCGGGTGTTGAATTGGAGATTTTAGAGTGACAGACTAAAATCTCTAATTCGGTCCTATCGTTTGGGTGCTGATGTGTAGATGTTAGCCCTCAAGTGAGGGGAACGTGAAAGCTCCAAAGTGAGAGTCGGTATCCTCCCAGCCTAGGAAATAAAATTATCGGGCGTAGAATTGGAGATTTTAGAGTGACAGACTAAAATCCTCAATTGAAATAGGGAAATAAAATTATCGGGCTTAGAATTGGAGATTTTAGAGTGATAGACTAAAATCCCCAATTCAATCCTATCGTTTGGGTGCTGAAGTGTAGATGTTAGCCCTCAGGCGAGGGGAACGTGGGAGCTCTCAAGTGAGAGCCGGTATCCTCCCAGCCTAGCCGCAGATTCAGTAAACAAATGTAGGATTACNAGTTCGTAGTTCTAAACTTACTCCCTGTGGGATCAATATCTAGGACTCCATTAGAGACCTATATTACTTGAGGGATACTTATACTTGCATTGATAAGTGTGACTTTACAATTATTGAATATTTATTACCTCCATATTTATCGAATCTATAACTATTATTTAGTTTTGTTACAGTTCCTGAGGAATTAAATCTATTAGCAGCAGTATTAAATACTTCTACTTTTAAGCATTTATAAAGTCGTGGTCAGATGCATATTTTATTTTTAATTAACTAAATACTATTTTGAGTCTTTTAATCCTCCATGCATGTAGATATTTCACTATGACTTGAAATTTGGACATGTTGTTGCCTCTATCTTAGAAAAAATTTATTGATTTTTCCAAAGTCAGAGGATATCTCTATACAAAGATAAATATTTTCCAAGTTTATGCTTTTCATTTGCATAAATTAATCATATAAATTATCATGTTGTTTAGAAAAATCTAAGAAAAATTTGAATGGTTTGCTATGACNTTAGAAAAATCTAAGAAAAATTTGAATGGTTTGCAATGACCAAAGAACCCTTTGGAAAATATTTTATGGGTTATGTCATTAAAAATGCACTTAATTTCCACCAACCCTAAAACATAAAGAAAATTAATTTTGGGAAACACAAACATCTGAATGACTTAATTTTCAATTCCACTATCATTTAAAGTTCAGAGAACTCCCCATAAAAATTTTAAAACATTTGAAGCTCATTTAATAACTCAAATTGAATTTTTTAGTTAAATGCCACTTTTTACACTAAAATGATTTTTAAAAAATTAAAATATTTCTCAAAAAATTATAAAAATTGGTTTTTGGAGTTCTCTATGATCAATGGAATTTTTTAAAAATAAATTTGAAATTAAAATAAAAATTCCATTCTCAAGCTTATTTTGAATATTTAAATAATTAAAAAATGATAAAAATCACAAAAATAATAAATTGTTATAAATTGTTTCCTAAGCACTTAAGAACAATTGAAATATTTTTCTTAATTTTCTAAGTGAGGATATAAAATTTTAAAGCTTAAAATAATTTTTAAAGGCTTGAAAAGGATTTTCACTAAAATAATTCTAAAACTTCAAAGAAAAATAAGAAAAAAAATATGAAATTTGTTTCNTTAATATTTAAATAATTAAAAAATGATAAAAATCACAAAAATAATAAAATTCATGAAAATGTTATAAATTGTTTCCTAAGCACTTAGGAACAATTGAAATATTTTTCTTAATTTTCTAAGTGAGGATATAAAATTTTAAAGCTTAAAATAATTTTTAAAGGCTTAAAAAGGATTTTCACTAAAATAATTCTAAAACTTCAAAGAAAAAAAAAAATATGAAATTTGTTTGTTTAGGTTCCATGACATGAGAGGGATTTAATAAAAATATAAAACTTAATTCTCCACATTTTAAATATTTTATAATTAATAAATACTCTAGAATTTAAAATAATTATTAAAATTCAAATGTAAGTCACTAAATCATGAAATTTGGCCTCAATGCTTCTCTAGTCAAAGTCTACCTCCACTAAAAATTTCAAGGTATTAGGCTTTTTCTTGGTCAAGTTATGGAATTTTCTTTGAAAAATTATATTTCTCCATTAAAATAAATATGTAAATTAAATTAAATTTTGAAAAATCACATCTTCTCCTCTGATTTCTTAATTAAACCATGAGTGGGGTTGGATGAAATTCCAAAGTCATTTGAATTAAATTTCACAAATTATGAAGGAATAGAGCCTTAGAGGCAAAGGTGTAATTTTGGAAATTTGTGCTTAATTAACATTTAGGCTTAATTCAAAGAGGGAAAAGGGTAGNTCTACCTCCACTAAAAATTTCAAGGTATTAGGCTTTTTCTTGGTCAAGTTATGGAATTTTCTTTGAAAAATTCTATTTCTCCATTAAAATAAATATGTAAATTACATTAAATTTTGAAAAATCACATCTTCTCCTCTGATTTCTTAATTAAACCATGAGTGAGGTTGGATGAAATTCCAAAGTCATTTGAATTAAATTTCACAAATTATGAAGGAATAGAGCCTTAGAGGCAAAGGTGTAATTTTGGAAATTTGCCCTTAATTAACATTTAGGCTTAATTCAAAGAGGGAAAAGGGTAACCTATGATTTTAACTAACTTATTTGGATGATTGAAATATAATGGGATTAATTAGTTGAAACCAACTTCACTCTTTCCATAATCCAGGGATAAATTTGTAATTCCTTAAATTATTAAAATTTAGAAGTCTATTAAATTAAATGATCTTAGACATACGGGTATGACTTTGGAAGTTGATAACTCACTAATTTGATACCCCTACTTGATGTTCAAATGACATTTAAGTGTTTTGAAAATGAATAATTATTAACACTTAAAAATTCAACTTCTTTCAAAATAACCAAGACATCTACCTATGTGTAAAGAGCTTAGTGGTGACTTAAGCTGAAATCAAGTTTAATTAAATAAGAATTAGGAGAGTGAATATAAAGTAAACACCTTTGAACACCCTAAGCCTAAATTAGAACTCAAATCGGCTAAGTATTTCAACAACGCTAACTTGCCCCCTTTAAGGATCTTTACCCACATAACTTCCAAATTAAATAGCAAGTGATAATTACCTTAATCTTAAGGATAATTAAAACATCAATGTTCATTGAGCATTGAAGGTATTCACAGGATGGGTTATTAAGCAACATAATAAGTTTAAATGAGCTCAAGACTTTTGACCAAGTAGTGAGAGGGAAGCATGGAACTGCTTCTTTCTCTAGATCTGTTGGATACCTCAGAGGTCTAATAAGCTTAATATGTTTTGCTTAACAAAAATCATCCTTAATCAAACCCATAAGGACCCACCAAGATATGACATAGGTTTAGGTAGGTCACTAAAACCTTACTTTTTCTGCTTTACATAAAATGCTCTAACATGCATTTTGAGTTTCAGGTGGTGGAACGAGAAGACTCGCCATGTATACTTTTATAGTTTACCACAATGTCTTCTCTTAAGCCTTCGACACTGTGCTTACTTATTTGCATGTATGAACAAAACACAAACTTGCATGCTAAACAATGATGTCACACTACATGAAAACTAAAACTATCAGGATAGTCACAAAACCAAAATCAAAACAAAAATTAAAATCAACCAAGATAAAATTCACCGGCACAATATCCAAAATATATGACAACTCAAAATTTATTCACAAACATCACACAAAATAACAACTACAACTAAATTAAGACATCTCTATCGGATGATCGTGAATCCCTCGGAGGAGGTAACCTACGGTTGCTAACAAGGCTTCCCCCGGTCTAACTGAATTTATGGAACTCATTAAGTTGAGTTTAGTAAATTCATTTGGACTAAGTGAATCCAATAAAAAATAGTGGTGCCGGAATGAGTGAACTGTGGGATCCTAACCGGTGTTACGATAATCAGATTTAACATCCCCCATTTAATTTAAAGAACTGCAAACATAAGGCCACTTGATTTGACAACATAACTGGACACCCTAGAAAACTTAAAGTCGTCTGGGTAAGGAGCTTGGAGCTAACATGGTGGGCAACATTACTATCTTCAGCAGCAAAACATGTCTTCCCCAGCTAAACCAACTTCCCTTCATTAGAATTAAACAATAAAGCCGTAGGATTTCGAGGTTGTCTCCTTATGCAACATAAATCCTCACCTTAGCATTAGGCCTTTTTACAGATCTGCTGTACAATATAAGTCCTAACTCGTCTTAAGATTCCAAGATTGTCGTCTGCAATGACCTAAACCCTCGCATCTTTCAGGCTATTTGTGTGATCGTTTCACAAAAATGTAAGCCCTAATATTAAAACTGGCAGAATGAAACACTTAAATAATTTCTCCTCAAAACTGAAGACAAACAATAGGATAGCTTGGGAAGTCACCAAGATTCTCCTCTAGATCTATGACATCCCCTAGTTCTTCCTCATTTGGATTCTAAAACAAAATGCTCCAAATTTGAACCAATCTCATTTCACGCCTCTTTGTCCGATATCGTTGAAAAGTCCTATCCTTTGAAATATTTGAAGATAACATTTCCTGATTTTTATCGAGAGTTTTCTTAGATGACTTCTGTCATTTAAGATGTAATTAACTATAGAGGCTTGCCCTTATAGGAAGCTCGTCCGAACCTAACTTAATATAAACCCTATTTAATTCTTCATATTAAATAAGGGAAATTGTCGGCAAATTAAATGGTTTTGTAGACCAAACGGACGTCATAAATTTCTTAGTTTATTTGATCGAGCCTCATCCTCAAGTTTTGTGTTTATCATTTGGGATAGATACAGGNACTATAGAGGCTTGCCCTTATAGGAAGCTCGTCCGAACCTAACTTAATATAAACCCTATTTAATTCTTCATACTAAATAGGGGAAATTGTCGGCAAATTAAATGGTTTTGTAGACCAAACGGACGTCATACATTTCATAGTTTATTTGATCGAGCCTCATCCTCAGGTTTTATGTTTATCATTTGGGATAGATACAGTTGAGGTACAACACTCTTTCATTTAAACTATGAAAAATATGGGGTCAGTTTGATTTCATATTATTAAAATGTCCTTCCGAAGCGGGCGACGGGATTTCGATTCTGGTGACTAACAACTTGTTAAGGGCAACTCATCAAACAAAATAGTGCCGACACGGGTCCACAAATTTTGTAATACAATTAACCTCAATAAAATAAAAATTTTTGAGTTTACATACTTCAATTTTCTTCTTTCTACTTTTAAGCTTGATATCTTACATATACAAAATAAATTTTTTCCTAATAAATAAATGATTTTCTCACTAATACAAACTAAAAGTTTTCTTTAATAATCACTTTGTATTGTTCTTGTTCTTGCTAAATTTCACTGCACTAACTTTTTTTTATCATCTGCAGAGAAAATGTCAGGATAGAAGATGATCTTTGCTTTCAAAGATTGCTGGAATTTCACACTTAATGTGGAAAGTGAACCACAGGGTGGCATCATAGACTTTGACATGGACTTCGGTCAAGTCGATGTAAACTATGAGGGTCCCCTGATAGACGTGGTCAGCCATCGAGAAAAAGAAGGGATACCATCGTTGTTAAAGGTTGACACCATGGAGGATTCCTCACTGAAGGGTAAGAAAGTGATAATACAACAAGATCTGATGGAGAGGACTAGTCATCTGCCATCTAGATAATTGCACCAACTGAAGGTCTAGTCACTACTGATGACAAGAGACTGTCAGATGCACCGCTACGAAGGACTCAACGTAGAAATGACAATCACTGAAAACATAGAGTTTTCCTGCGTGAAGAAAGAGGACGCGAGAAAGAGGCAGAAAACTTCCTTACCCCAATTCTTAAGGGGAAAATCTACGATCCATGCATGAGAGAAACTTCCTCTAGCTTGCCTACCACAGAGGATGAGTCCGAGTTCACTACAGAACCGACGATACCAAAAGTTGTAGATGATCTTTGTGCATGTTTCCCAACATGCAACATTGAGATTACCACACAGATTCTAGCTACAGGGGCGTTTGTGGGATGCCCTGACTACAACGTCCTCCACCTAGAGCATTACAGTACTCTGGAGGAGTACGCGTCCACTGATGATGGATTTCAGATCACCGATCACTTAAAGGGGGAATCATATATTCTGTTGGGTACAAAGACAAAACCAACATGGATTCCTATCGATATTGAAATGAGGGAGCATCCTTGACAGCTGCCAATCAACACCATGACAGAATATTACAAAATGAGTAAAGTAAACAAAAGGGAATTTAAATTTTATGAAGAAGTTCAAGGAAGTTTTGTTAACATACTAAAATGCTTGGAGCTATACACCAGAGTGTTCTCTAAAAGCGACGAAAGAAGCATTCTTGACTGCATATTTGACCTAAGAGATAGGGTTCGAGCTGGTCTTCTGATGGAAAGAACCTATTCTGAACCACGAAAGTGGATGCGTGGAAAAGGCAAAATCACCATCCAATGTGGTTGTTGCTATAACTTTACCAAGGATAGACAAGGAAATCTCCCCGAGAATTTTAATAAATTATGAGGTGGATTTGTTACCTCCTCTAATAAAGTGGATGATCAAGAGGATGGTTTGATGGAGCATACTTCCATCCAATTGCATTCCCAACAGCTGCATCATCAATATCTACGATGAAGGCGACTGCATCCCCCCACATATAAACCATCATGATTTTGTGAGAACTTTTTGCACGGTCTCCTTAATGAGCAAGAGCAATATCCTGTTTGGGAAAGAAATAGAAGTCATTGGCCCCAGCGAGTTCAGAGGATCCGTGGGGATTCCACTACTAGTGGGTTCAATACTGATTCTTAAAGGAAATGGAGCAGACATCGCGAAACACTGCATTCTAGGGGTACGACACTGTAGGGTGTCTGTAACTTTTAGAAGAATGGAACAAAATGTCGTACGGTTTCCAATCAGATCTGATGTTAGAAGAGCTATAGCCTTACGAGATGTGAGAGGGTTGCACCTCAAAGTACATGCAAAGGGAACTCTTATCCTGGAGCGTGGTTTAGTAGGTCAGCTCGATCAGGAGCTCACCACATCGAGTTAGGACAGTCAGTGGATACCTTTTTGTACTGTGTTTTGACACAGCAGATATGATGATATATGTATCAGATATGCTCAGCTTGTGATATGTACCCAACATGACATATTTTCAGATGTACTTTTGATGCGTTCAACATATTGTACTGTTTGATGCTTCAGCCTATGTTCAATCTGTAACACCTGTTTGAAGCAGATTAATGAATTCTTTTTCAGAATTTAGCTTATTTGCTCAATTTCCCTTTTGTGCGATAGATAAAGAGCCACAAAACCATGCTTTGGTTTTGAATTACAATGACCAAGGAATAAAACAATAAAAACTTGATAATAATAAAATTCAAACAAAATACTCTTTTAAAAAATCAACTAATGAAAAATAAATTTTAAAAATATAGTTTTGATAATTAAATGTTATAAAAATAAAAAGAAAATAAATCTGTTGAGTTGATTCTCTCAATTTTGAGGTCTCTTAATCTTTGCTCACGCAGCACGACTGTCCTTATCTGCACTAATTCTCTTTACATTCTCGCGGGATTTCACATTCTGCACTAAATTGCATAAAATTTCACAAAATTTTCTCACCAATACCTACCTTTACATGCACATATCTATGAGTTCAACACCACAAATTCTCTACACTACTTTATTATTACTCTTTGGGATAGTACCAAGATGCTAATTCTTTTCCCGCTACCCATTTGGATTGGATGTGAGTCCAAGTGCTTTCCTCCCCGACGTAGCAGATATTTCTCCTTATCACTATTTGGGTTGGATATTAGTCCTAGAGCTTTCCTCCCTAATGTGGAACATATCTTCGAGAAAGGTGTAAGGCCCTCCTCAAATGGAACACGACATCCAATTCTCAATCCTTGAGATTGGTTTAAGACCACCTTAAATGGAGTAAGGCATCCGATTTTCTACCTATATCTTTGAGATAGGTGTAAGGCCCCCTTGAATGGAACACAACATTCTATTATCAATCCTTGAGATTGGTTTAAGGCCCCCTTATTTGGAACACGACATCCTATTCTCAATCTTTAATAATGGTGTAAGACCCCCTTGATTGGAGNATGGACATAGACTGAAACCTTATTATATAGGGGATCAATAGAAGTTTAATGATGGAATGATGTTGGGTCAACTAGAGTAAGCACAGGTTACATCGGGTTGACGATNCCAAGGAATAAAACAATAAAAACTTGATAATAATAAAATTCAAACAAAATACTCTTTTAAAAAATCAACCAACGAAAAATAAATTTTAAAAATATATTTTTGATAATTAAATGTTATAAAAATAAAAAGAAAATAAATCTGTTGAGCTGATTCTCTCGATTTTGAGGTCTCTTAATCTTTGCTCACGCAGCACGACTGTCCTTATCTGCACTAATTCTCTTTACATTCTCGCGGGATTTCACATTCTGCACTAAATTGCATAAAATTTCACAAAATTTTCTCACCAATACCTACCTTTACATGCACATATCTATGAGTTCAACACCACAAATTCTCTACACTACTTTAATATTACTCTCGGGGATAGTACCAAGATGCTAATTCTTTTCCCGCTACCCATTTGGGTTGGATGTGAGTCCAAGTGCTTTCCTCCCCGACGTAGCAGATATTTCTCCTTATCACTATTTGGGTTGGATATTAGTCCTAGAGCTTTCCTCCCTAATGTGGAACATATCTTCGAGAAAGGTGTAAGGCCCCCCTCAAATGGAGCACGACATCCAATTCTCAATCCTCGAGATTGGTTTAAGACCACCTTAAATGGAGTAAGGCATCCAATTTTATACCTATATCTTTGAGATAGGTGTAAGGCCCCCTTGAATGGAACACAACATTCTATTATCAATCCTCGAGATTGGTTTAAGGCCCCCTTAAATGGAACACGACATCCTATTCTCAATCTTTAATAATTGTGTAAGACCCCCTTGATTGGAACACGACATCCTATTCTCAATCCTCGAGATTGGTATAAGGCCCCATTTAAAGGAACATGACATCCTAATCTCAATCTTCAAGATTGGTATAAGGGCCCCTTGAATGGAACATGGAATCCTATTCTCAATCCTCGAGATTGGTGTAAGACCCCCTTGATTGGAACACAACATCCTATTCTCAATCCTTGAGATTGGTATAAGATCTCCTCGAATGGAACACGGTATCCTATTCTCAATTCTTGAGATCGGTACCTAAATTCATATTCTCTTTCTGAGATTGATACCTAAATTTTAATTCTCATTCCGGGATCAATACCTAAATTCTAATTTCTACCTTTCAAGGTCGGTACCTAAATTTGATTCTCTTTCTGAGATAGATACCTAAATTTTCAATTCTCATTCCGGCATCAGTAATTAAATTTTGATCCCTATTATTCGAGGTCGGTACCTAAATTCTAATTCTCTTTCTAAGATTGATACCTAAATTTATCATTTCGAGATCAGTACCTAAATTTTGATTCCTATCTTCTGAGGTTGGTATCTAAATTCCAATTCTCTTTCTAAAATTGATACCTAAATTTTAATTCTCTTTTCGGGATCGGTACCTAAATTTTGATTCCTATCTTTTGAGGTCGGTACCCAAATTTGGATTCTCTCCTTCTGAGATTGATAACAAAATTTCAATTCTCATATCAGGATTATTACCTAAATTATGATTCCTAACTTTGGAGGTTGGTACCTAAATTTTGATTCTCTCCTTCTGAGATTTATACCTAAATTTTAATTCTCATTTCAGGATGAGTACATAAAATCTGTTCCTATCCTTCGGGATCAGTACCTAAATTCTAATTCTTATCTTTTGAGGTCGGTACCTAAATTCCAATTCCCTACTTCTAAGATTGATACCTAAATTTCAATTCCCATTTCAGGATCAGTACCTAAATTCAGATTCTTATCTTTCGAGGTTGGTATCTAAATTT
>JXCR01140105.1:216165-249422 GCA_002079205.1 Phalaenopsis hybrid cultivar | reverse complement strand
AACATACAAAATTTTACAATCTGGATTTTATTGGCCTATAATTTTTAGAGATGTTAATGCTTATATCAAAACTTGTGAAGATGCCAACGAGTAGGCAATATTTCTAGAAGAAATGAGATGCCCCTCAATTATATGCTAGAATTTGAAATATTTGATGTTTGGAGATCAGATTTCATGGGACCTTTTATACCATTTTTCATAAATCTATATATTCTGTTAGCAGTGGACTATGTATCCAAATGGATAAAATCTATTGCTTTACCTCAATGTGATGCTGAAAGTGTTGCAAAATTTTTTAGAACGAACATATTTGTAGATTTGGGATGCCGAGAGTTATCATTACTGATGGGGGAAGTCATTTTAGAATTCATAATGGAGAAGTTATTAAGGAAATATCATATAAATCATAGGATTACTACTACTTGTCATCCTCAGACAAGTGGTTTGGCTGAATTATCGAATCAGGAAAGTAAAGAATTATGAAAAAATCTGTGAATAAAAATAAATGGATTGGTCAGTCAAACTTGACTATGCTTTGCGGGCTTATAGGACTGCATATAGAACTCCTATTGAAATGTCCCCATATAGGCTAATATTTAGGAAAGCTTGTCACTTACAAGTTGAACTTGAGCATAAAGCATATTGGGCGATTAAAAAGTTTGATTATAATTTGAATGATATTGGTGAGAAAAGATTTTTGCAATTAAATGAGCTTGAAGAGATAAGGAATGAATCTTATGAGAGTGCCAAGAATTATAAAGAAAATATGAAGTTGCNTAAGTTTAGTGTTAGAATTTGTATGTTAGAAGATGTTGTTTTCAAGTGGTTTAGTGTTTAAGTCTTGTTTTTAATATTTATGATTTCTTATATATGTTTAATTATGAAATGATTGTTGTGTATTTGTATTTAGAAAAATTTTCTCATCCAAGACTATTTGGAGTGAGAATTAAGTGTTTAAAGGTATTTGTACTTATTTGTAAATTAATATAAGTTTATTTGTGTAAAAATTTGTGTTATTTTTAGCCTCAAATTGAAATAGTTATTATGGAGAATCTGAGAGAGAGGGGAGTTATAGGGAGTTGAAAATAGCCATTTAAGTGCTATGAGACAATTTACGAGTGGTTTACTTAGGCAAATAGTGCATTTTACTTTAATTTGAAGATTTTGAAAATCGTGCACTGGCATCTAAGTACCACATCTCGTGCTTAAGCACGAGCCAACCCAAGAGGCATGATCCTAAGTGCCACTTTCCTGTGCTTAAGAGTCGGTTCAAGAAAACCAGTTCGCGAATGGTTAAAAGTGAAATTTTGGCCCGAAAATCACCATTTTTACGTCTCCTGTCACCTTCAACCTCTTAAAGTCACGATTTTGGAAGGCTAGGGCACTTATAAAGTGAAGATTTCTTGGTGGAGTCAAGTGAAATTTGCTAGATCCAAGTTCCTTGAGGTAAGAGCTTTACTTCTATGCCAAAATTTTGGATTTTCATTATGTATTTTGAGCACATTTGGAGAAATTGGAAAATCCACTATTCATGGTGAAAAATGAGAAAACAAATCTATGGAAAGTGCATTGGAAGTGTAGTTCATACTTTGGAAGTTTAGTTTAGTAATTTAGACTTGATTTTGAAGTTATTTTTGGAATTTATAATATTTGTAGAATGACAACAAGAATGAAGAGGAGCAAAGGAAAGAACCTTTTTGATTCGAGTAAATTTGTTAGTTCAAAAGCTCAAGATCGGTACAGTGATGCATTACAATCACGAAAACTGATTTAGGAGCGGTGTTTTAGGAATCTTGGTGGAGACGTAGAAGATTTGATTGTTCGCCGAAAGTGGGAGCGATTCTGTTGTTTCTCTACTGTGGTGGTTATTGTTGTTTTTAGGGAGTTCTATGCAAACCTCCCTGAGGCTAAAGACAATAGGGTCATTGTTTGAGGAAAGTTGGTACCTTTTTCACCAGAGGTAATCAACTTGTCTTATCATCTGCCACCTGGTATGTTATGTATTTTTGCAAATTATAGTCCGACTGAAGCTGAGTTAGACGAGATTATTTCTTACTTGACTGTTGGAAGAGGACTTTGGATGATCACTAATGAAAGGAGAGTCAACTTCCCAACTTCATAGTTATGTGGACCTTCAAAGGCCTGGCACTATTTTATTTCTGCTCGTCTACTACCAACAAATCATCTCAGTGAAGTTACCAGAGAGAGTGACGTTAAATTATTGTATCCAAGAAGGAAAGCTCATCAACATAGGAGCTTTACTTTGTCAGACTAACATCAGTTCTGTCACTACCATTACTACTACAGGTTTGGGATTTACTTCCTTGATCAGTTCTTTATGTGAGCAGGTTGGAGTTAAATATGATAGTTGGGAGGAAGTGTTGTTACCTCTAAAGCCCATCACTAAGGTGAATGTGAAGACTTTTTCTGAGCATTCTATTTTTGGCTGGAGAGGAGGATTTTCTAAGAGTTATGGAACGGAGACGTCTGGTGCTTCTACATCTAGACCATCTACCTCACGTGCTTCTACATCTAGTGGTGAGTCTTCTGAGACCCAAGATCAATGATTGCAGTGGACGATGGATAATATTAATTATACCGCTGATAGGGTACAAAATTTAGAGTGTTTTGCATATCATACTGATAGGTATAATATGCGAAAAAGTGATTATGAAGAGAAATTATACTCATCTTTGGAGAACTTATTAGGGGTAACCAAGGAGTGCATTTTCCTCCATATCCTAGATACCCTGACAATGAGCTTGCAAGAGTTTGGGATAGCGGTGATTTAGAGGATGAGGAGTAGAACTGAGAGATTTATTTTTATGATTGTAATATGATATGAACTATGTGGTCTGGGCTTATTGCATTTGCATCTATGTGCTGATTTGAACTATGTGATATGATTTGGACTTTTATGTCTAAGTGAGAATTTTGATGTGATGTGTTTTCATGTTTTGTACTTGGAACATGTATGTTTGTGTACTTGTTTAGACATTGTGATGTGTGAGACTTTTATTTTTAATTGTATTGTGATGTTTGTGTTAGTTAGTAGTTTTTTTAAAAATTCTAGGGTAGTAACTAATGTGAGTTTTGTGATTTAGTTAGTTTAGAACTTAACTTAATTCTATGTCTTTTGTAAAGTTGAAAATCTTGCTAGCGTAAATCTTAAATTTGAAACTTAGGAAACTACTACCCAGTATTTTTCTTTTATTATGTTTGTGTGTTTGTTTTTATGTTGAGATTGTGAAGTCAGGTTAGTCTGTTAGTTTGCTTTTATGTTTATACCCATTGTTTAGAAGTCTATTGAATCTGTACATGTTGAATTGAAATGAAAATATTGGAAAATTTGATCAAAATTAATTTTACTCTTATTTTCAGTTTTATACTTGTATCATTAGGGTATAAAAATTTCTGTAAGCACGTTATTTTTATTTTCATTCCTTCTTATATATATTNAGTTTTGTGATTTAGTTAGTTTAGAACTTAACTTAATTCTATGTCTTTTGTAAATTTGAAAATCTTGCTAGCGTAAATCTTAAATTTGAAACTTAGGAAACGNACTTAATTCTATGTCTTTTGTAAAGTTGAAAATCTTGCTAGCGTAAATCTTAAATTTGAAACTTAGGAAACTACTACCCAGTATTTTTCTTTTATTATGTTTGTGTGTTTGTTTTTATGTTGAGATTGTGAAGTCAGGTTAGTCTGTTAGTTTGCTTTTATGTTTATACCCATTGTTTAGAAGTCTATTGAATCTGTACATGTTGAATTGAAATGAAAATATTGGAAAATTTGATCAAAATTAATTTTACTCTTATTTTCAGTTTTATACTTGTATCATTAGGGTATAAAAATTTCTGTAAGCACATTATTTTTATTTTCATTCCTTCTTATATATATTTGATGCTAAATTGTTTAATCTGTTAAAAATTTAAGTTTGGGGGGGATGAAAAATATTTCAAAACTTTAATTTTATTTTTTCTCAAATGAACTACAAGTGAATTTGATTTGAAAAGAAAATTGAACATTTTAAAATTTGATTTTAGAAATGAGTAAGAAAATTTAATTAAAATTTTAAATTAGGGAAGTAAAATTTGATTTTAGAAATGAGTAAGAAAATTTAGTTAAAATTTTAAGTAATGAAATGAACTACTAGTGAATTTGATTTGAAAAGAAAAATTGATCATGTATATGAAGTTATATTAGAATTGATTTTAGAAATGAGTAAGAGAATTTAGTTGAAATTTTGAGTAATGAAGAAAAACTTTAAGTTAAAAGTTTTTAATTGTACTACAAGTAAATTTGATTTTAAAAGAAAAATTGATTATGTATATGAAGTTATATTAGGGAAGTAAAATTTGATTTTAGAAATGGTAAGAGAATTTAGTTGAAATTTTGAGTAATGAAGAAAAACTTTAAGTTAAAAATTTTTAGAGTAGAAAATGATTGATAAAAGTAACTATCTTTAGTAAGAAACATTGTATTTTCAAAAATTTTAGAAATTTAAACTTTCATTTTTAATACTTAAATTTCTTTTATTAAAAATAAATTTCAAAGCTATTATTATGTTTATAAGTAAAAATTTTCTATCAGGACTTTGCTTTAGGAAAGGAAAAGTAAAATTCAAAATTATTAAAGACCTATCCAATTATAGTAATCCTTGCCTAAACAGAAAAGAAAAAAAAAGAGAAAAATAAAAAAAGAAGAGAAAAAGNTTGCTTTAGGAAAGGAAAAGTAAAATTCAAAATTATTAAAGACCTATCCAATTATAGTAATCCTTGCCTAAATAAAAAAGAAAAAAAAAAGGGAAAAATAAAAAAAGAAGAGAAAAAGAAAAAAAATATAAGTGAGAAGAAGCATGAGGATTAGTGTCTAATCAAAAATTGGTTCTACATTTAATCTTTTTAAAGTACAAGACTTGAGAAAATCTTAAGCATATAGATATAGTATAGTAAGTAAAATTATTTTTAATAAAAATTTTTAAGTGGAGATAATAAAAGAACTAAATTCAAAATTTGGAAGACTTACAATATTTCTGAATTAGACNTTTTAAGTGGAGATAATAAAAGAACTAAATTCTAAATTTGGAAGACTTACAATATTTCTGAATTAGATAGAACCTCATATTTTCATCTTTATTAACATTAGAAATTTCTAAACTTTAAGTTGGTCTCATTTACTCAATGTTTTTTCTAAATTGGACTACTATATTTCTAAAACTAAATTTTAGTAACTCCTAAAGAAACTCACATACATATCATACATATTTAGTTTTTAAAGATTGAAGTGTCACTTGAGGACAAGTAACATTTTAAGTTTGTGGGAATTTGATACGCCTAAAATATATAGTATTTTTAGACACATTTCATACCTATTTTTGAGATATTGAGCTTTAATGAAAGATATTTTTGTGTTTTTCTTTCAGGTACAGGTAAAAAAGTGAAAAGTGCTTAAAGGAGAGAAAAATTATCAAATTTGGAGCAAATAGGTGAAAAATGTGCAAAAGTGTTTTGGCCCCTAGGCGCCAGATCCGGCGCTTAAGCGTCGGTTAAATAGAGAAGGCCGTGCCTAAGCGCTAGAGGCCCCGCGCTTAAGCACTAGTGGCAGTTATTGGAAGAGTAAATTCGGTTTTTGCAAATTTTAAAGAGGTTTTTAAGGCACCTATTGGATTAGTAGGTGGTCACAACCACCATGGAAAAAAATTATTACGAAAGGATGCTCTCTTGAGGAAATACATCAAATCAAGACACATTNTTCATACCTATTTTTGAGATATTGAGCTTTAATGAAAGATATTTTTGTGTTTTTCTTTCAGGTACAGGTAAACAGGTGAAAAGTGCTTAAAAAAGAGAAAAATTATCAAATTTGGAGCAAATAGGTGAAAAATATGCAAAAGTGTTTTGGCCCCTAGGGGCCAGATCCGGCGCTTAAGCGTCGGTTAAACAGAGAAGGCCGTGCCTAAGCGCTAGAGGCCCGCGCTTAAGCACTAGTGGCAGTTATTGGATGAGTAAATTCGGTTTTTGCAAATTTTAAAGAGGTTTTTAAGGCACCTATTGGATTAGTAGGTGGTCACAACCACCATGGACAAAAATTATTACGAAAGGATGCTCTCTTGAGGAATTACATCAAATCAAGACACATGTTGAAGAGATACCAAGGCAGCTTTTGGATAAATTATAAAAGAAGGATGATTGAGACTTTGAAAGGGGGTCCTGAAAGTACTGGGAAAGTTTTGAAAGTTCTAAAATGGGGGAGTTAGTTGGAGAGATTTTCAGGCACCACACATTTATCCTTTTTAATTTTAGTTTTATTTTGAGAGTGTTGTAAAAGAGAAGAGATTCAAAGGAACTTCAAGAGTTTGGTGGAGGACTTGAGATAAGTTTTAATCTTTTATTTTAGACTACTTTTGGTATTAATTGAGACTTGTTGCTGGTTTGATAATGATTTCTACTTTTAAACTAAATTATGGTTTTGTTTTCTCCATTGATTCATAGTAGTTTTCATTATCTTTCTTCTTAAAATGATAAGTAATTAAGTGTTGGATAGAAGTTGTGGAGAGTATTGATCTTTAATGTTGGAAGAAGCTGTGATGATTTAAATCCATATACTTCATTTACTTCTTGATTTGGCCAATACAAATGTTAAAATTTGTTGTGAGAACATGTAAGAACCGGGCTGGTATTGTCTCAGTCAACAATTGGAAAGAATCATATGAGGTTGTATGAATGAGAATGTAGTTCATATGATTGAGTGCAAATAAATAGGGAAATATTCATTGAAGGGTGTAGAGTTAGAGGAATTTAAAGTGACAGGTTAAATCCCCCAACTTGGTTTGTTGTTTTAGGTTATGATACGAGATGTTAGCTCCCAGGTAGAGGGAATCGACGGAACTCTAGAGTGAGAGCTAGTTTCTTCCCTGCCTAGCTGGTCTTCAGAACTATTTAAACTTTAAATTAGCCAATGTTCTTTATTGCATCTCTAGTTAGGGTAAAGAATATTATTGCTCCTATTTGGCACAACACAATATGCATACTTCCACAACAAAATTCTATATTTATTACTGATTCATGATAAGAAGAAAGATATTTTTATATTTAGTGTTTTTCTTCTACAAAATCTAAAGTTAACTTTTTAAGTTTGTTTTGTTTTTGTCAAAAGATTAAAATTTTCTTTACTGCAAAAACATCTTTATTTTAAATAATTGTCTTTTTAAAAATAGAAATTTTTCCAAAAGATACATATTGCATATCTTTCCTGTGGGTTCGATATTCAGGTCTTAATCAAAAAGTCATATATTACTTGATAACAATACGTATACTTTCATAGTATCCCAATATATATAAATTAAAAGTTAAATTTTTATTTTTTTCGGGATCAAGATTTTGGTTTTCTTGCAAAATAAGGAAATATAAGTGAAAATTATAATCAGAATTATTGTTATATTGTTGCATATAAGCAGTTATCGAGGATCACTAGCCTAACCGAAACCCAACTTCTAGTCATTTTGACCCAAATTGAACCCCTTCCCCAATATTGACTTTGCCATGCCGAAGTCACCAAATTGATGACACTACAACCACTAAACACACCCTATTGACCAGGCTAAACCCCCTTAAATTAGCTTGGTGAGCGAACAAGGGTCCCCTAATTTAAAGGATCTTATTCCATTTATGGGCCTTAACTAAAATATCCCCTCCATCATAATTAACCCTCCCCCCTAGCTCACCAGGCCACCTGACCACCACCCCTGGCCCTGCCGGCCAACCTAATGGCTGAAAAATGCCAAAATTGAGAGCCACCACCACTAAATTAAACCCAATTTCAACCCTAGAAGCCAACTCATCCTAATGACCCTTTAGAACTCTTCTTCCTTCCACATAAGCAGATTCTTGCACCCACTAAATGGTTCTAAGCTCCACCCCAAGCCCCTCTATAAAGACTCACCTCCTTCATGGCTAAAGAAGAGAGTTCCAAATCCTTGGGGAAACTTTGCCAAAATCTCAGTAAAGACTCTCCAAACGTCACTGAGCTTAAGCTAAACATCTTAACCCTCGGGTTCCCTCTGTGTGAGTTCAAGTTTGAGCTCAAAAATCAGTCTGAAACCAAGACATATTCCTCCACAACTCAACAGTGAACCAAACTCTAAATAATTGTGCACACACCATCACCACAGTGAAAGGAGTTTATTCCCCATAAAATCCCCCCTCTAAAATAGCCTCTAACCTAGCTCTAGACCAACAACTGAAATCCACCTTGATCGAAATAATATCTAGACAATTCACTAGGCTTGAGACTTCATCCGGGGGTTCGTTGGATCCAATTGAATCTACCGAAACCATCTGATTAAGGCCTCCCCTCTTAGACAAAGGTATTGAGCTCTAACCCCAGCCCGAGCTTGTTTTGATTCTCCATTTGTAATGGCTTGATTTCATACTTGATTAACCACATATATGTGTTCGTCTCGAGTAGATGAAGGTTTAGAAATAAACCCCATGCAATTTGGTTAAGTCTAGACGAAGATCTTAAGGTTTTAGTGTGAACGACTTATGGGTTAGGTCACTTGGGGACGATAATGGAGAGTTGTCCGATCACGCGTTTATTTCCAGGAGATCAAGCCGAACCAAATTTTGGTGCAAAAAGACGGCCCGCATGGCAGCTGAGGAGGATGGCAACATCGAATAGCGAAGCACCACATGTCTGTTTGGAGCCGTCGTAGTTTAGGTGGCACCGTGTAGGATAAGTAGAAAAATATGGATTTTCTTAATTTTTTAAATGCATAAACCTCAAAAAACCATATCTTTCTCTACAAAAAATCATAAAAAAAAAGAAAAATTCCCCCTTACTCGATGAACAGAGGAGAATAATGTGGACTAAAAATAAAAATTATTTTCTTATTCCCTAATTCTTAATAAATTAAATACCCTCTGGAGTATTTTAATTCATTATGATCAAACATTTCTCACAATGACTTGAAATTTTGAGGTTTTATTCCTCATGACACAGACTATGCCCTTTGATTTGTCCAAGGTCAGAGGGCATCTCAATGCTTCTAACCTTAATTTTCAAGATAAGGTGACTACTTTGGCTATTTTAATTATATAAATCAAAATATCATTTAAAAAATTATGAAAATAATTTTGGTAGGTTTTCTGTCGTCAGAGAAGTCTAGAAAAATTATCATGATGTCTTGAATTATCTTATTAATTTTTTATAATTATTTAAATGTAAAAATCTTGTGTTAATTTATGTAAATTATATACTTATCCAAAATTGAAAAAATTAGTCCCACATTGTTCAAAAAAGTAATGTTTATCCATTGTAAAAATTTGAAAATTATTTGACTAAGTTCAAGTATTAAAGTTGATTTTCTAAGAAACCTTGTATTTTTTGTACAAAAATAATTATAATAAATTAAATATACTTTCGAAAATTATGAAAAGTGATTTTCTGAATTCCTTGTGATCAGTAGCACTTAGGAAAAATAAAAATTATTTTTTAGAAAATACTGAATTTTTTTGCCTTATTTTGAATTTTAAAATAATTAAAAATAATTAGAAAATCCCAAAAATATCAAAATATTTCAAAATGTGCCTAAAATCTCTATGATCACATGGGACTTAGTAAAATATTTTTCTTAATTTTTTCTATTTTAAAAATAAATTTTAAAGGCTTAAAAGTGGATTTTCTTCATTTTCCCATTAAAATAATTATAATAAATTAATTCAAAAAGCCATGAAATTTTGTCTAAGAATTTCTCTGACCTAGAGAAACCTCTATTAATTTTCTCATAAATAAAAAACTTTATTTTGGAAAAGTCAAATAAATTAATTTCTAAGGAATCTTCTTTTCTGAGTTTCAATAAATATTTAAATTAAATGTTGAGAAGACCACATATTCTCCTCTAACATTATAATTACCTCATGGATATGACTTTCTAAACCCTCAAAGTCATTTTGGTTATGTTTGATGAGTTATGAAGTGAGGTGCCCAAAGGGCAAAGTGGTAATTTTAGACTTTCGCGCCTTAATCAAAATTTAGGATTAATTAAGGGAAAATGTGTAATTTTGATCTTAAAAAATATGTTTGGATGATTGAAATATAATGAGATTAAAATGTAGAAACTCACTCACTACCCTTGCACAACATCAAAAAATTCATAATCCTCCTAATCTTTGTGACTTGGAAGTCAATTAAGATCAAACGATTCTTAAGTGATGGGCTTAAGATGGAAAAGATGATAATTTACTTTTCTCAAACTCAAAGTTAAAGATGATGTGATCATTCAATATGAATACATATCAATTAAATCAAAATTTTAATAATCACCATTTCACATATTATGATTATTAATGGCTTAGTAGTGACCTAGGCTCGATGTCTAAACTCAATTGATTGGATTTAGAAGATAATATGATTAGTGATTAACATCTTTAAAAACTACAAGTCTAACCTTAATTGCAGGCACCACAATCTTAAATGGCTTAAACTTGCCTTAGGGGCACCCACTCACATAATTTTTAAATGAAATATCAATTGATTAATTAGGTATCATATCTTAAGGATAATTAAATTGTTAAGTTTCACTGAGCAAAGGGGTAGTCACACTTCAACCTTAGATGATTAATGGAACAATATGATAAGTCCAAAATGAACTCAAAATATTTCAAGAGATCTTTAAAATGGTCTAGGGTCATGCCTCAAACATTTTGAAATCTATTGGACATTATGAAGGGCAAATTAAACTTGCCATATTTTGTTCTAAAATCATCCACTAGGATCTTCTAAGATTCAATAAAGTCATAACTTGGGGTTTTTTAGCTAAACCTTCATCCACTCCTACACTTTAAATTCCTTGAAAAATTATATACATGTCTTGCAAGTACTGACCTTTCAGGTGGTGGAATGAGAACAATCAACAAGTACACTTTTAAATTAATGCATTTAACTTTTTGTACTTCTTGTCTCGAGCTTGCATGTTAAACAACAATGTAACCCCGCATGAAAACCAAAACTACTAGGATAGCCCCAAAACCAAAACTAAAACTAAAATCAACCAAGATAAAATTCACCGCCACAACATTCAAAATTTAAGAGAACTCAAAATTTAATCACAAACATCACAAAACAACAATTGCAACTAAATTAAGGCGTCTTTATCGGATAATCGGGAATCCCTTGGAGGAGGTAACCTACGGTTGCTAAAGAGACTTCCCACGGTCTAAATGAAAGTATGGAACTCATTGGGTTGAGTTTAGTAAATTCATTTGGACTATGTGAATCCAAAAGAAAATAGTGGTACCGGAATGAGGGAACCGCAAGATCCTAACCGGTGTCACTCTAATCAACTTTAATATGCCCCATAACATTTAATGAACATGACCATAGGGACATCTGATTTGAAATTATAATTTGACACATTAGCAAACTTAAACTCGTCACGACGAGGAGCTTGGAGCTAGCATTGTGGGCAGCATGACCATCTTCATTAGCAAGAGGATCAACAACAACTTATCTTTTTTTAAAATTAAACAACAAGCCATAAAATTTCGAGGTTGTTTGCTTATGCAATGTAAATCCTCAACTCATCTTTAGGAATTTTGTGTAGCTCTGTTGTATAAAAAAAGCCCTAACTTGTCTTATGATTCTGAGGTTATCATTCATCACGACCTAATTCTTCACATCTTCCAAGCTATTTGTGTGATCGTTTCACATGAATGTAAGTCCTAAATAAATAAAATTTACAGAATGAACCATTTAAATAATCTTACCAAAATAGTGCTAATAGGGGCAAGCAAGTAATTATACTTCATGTGCCTCCTCTGCCTATAAATAAGGGGGCATTTTTATATTAAAAGGCTAATAAATTGGTGATAAAAACTCTATATGCTTTTATCCTACTTGACACTCTATTTCACTCTCTCTTATCTTCTCTCTCATGTACTACACTCTATTCTTTGAGTGTGCTTTATAAGACAATTTAAGATTCAACACCTTAAAAGGTATGATAAGTGTGGATCATGACACTAACAAGAAAAGGAGGATAACAAAGAGAAGAAGCACATTAGAGAGACGCACCAAGCATGGATTGTGCCAGTGGAATTTTACAATAATAGATTCAAGAACTTAGAGACCAGGTACTTGGTCAAATGACAAAATTAGTCAAGGAAGAATTGGCTCGGGAAGGGTACAATACCCCCAAGAACAAGCCCACTTAGAGAAGAATCCTCGAAGTCTCAATGGTCAGAGGGCATCATTACAGAAGGAAAGAGTGGTGGATACCCGATGAGGCGGTTGATTTCTATGATGTGTGTTGTAAATATCTTTCAGTATTACAATACACTCATAACACTAATATTAAATATGTTGTTCAATCTTAATAAAAATAAATTCAGTATAAGTACATTTATCTTTTAAAATCTCTAAGCTGTCAAACTCCGTAATAATAAAGCAAGAATACGTATCTCTCAAGTATGAAAGGGCTCTAATGGAGTCTTAAGTATCGATCCCATAGGGAGTTGGAAATTCTTATAGTTATAACGTCAAATACATTATTCAAACTATAATACTTAGTATTCCAAAACCAATCTAAAGTAAATTTAATGTGTGTTAAATGAAATGCAGTTAAAAGAACTAAGTTAACTAAACTAATTGCTAAACTTCAAAACTAAACTTATGAAGACTAAACAAAGTTTTGAAATGAAGAGTTAAAAATTAAGAAAGTATCTTCCCCCTTCACAATGATTTTATGGAATGTGAATAAATTAAAATTATTTAAAATACATATATAAAATTATATTGTGCCAAATAGGAGAAATCATATTCTTTACATCCTCAAAGTGCGTAAAGAACATTGACTAATTGAGAGTTTTGTCCCTAAATCCATGGTTAGGTCGAGAGGATACTGACTGTCACTCCAGAGCTCTCACTTATCTCTCATCTAAGGGCTAACAATCATGCTTTTGTTTCCAAGCAACTAGACCAAATCAGAGATTTTAATCTCTCATCTTAAAATCTCCAATTTTGTGGCCATCAAACTATGTTTCCTTATTAATTTGCATGCAATGCCATGGATTATATTCTCACCCATGAATTTGAATGTGACTTTTACCTTTTGTAGAAAGCATAAACCTTTCAGATTATATATTTCTAAAAAAATTTTAACTTTTCAATTGGTCAGATCAAAAGGTAAATGAAGATCAGAGTTCAAATCATCACAATGTATTGATATTTAAAACCTTACAAAACAAAACTAATTCTTCACAAAACCATATCTCATTGTAGGGAGAAAGATAAAGAAGACTACTCAGAATTTATAAGAAGGATAAGATAAAATATGGATTTCAAAGATCAAAACAAGTTTACAAAATAATGAAAGAAAAGTTCATAACTTATCTCACACTCCTTCTAAAGAAAATCATTAGAAGTTCTTTTTAAGCACTTTCTCTATTTACAATTACACTCAATTCTCTCTTAGAAGTGCAATGATGAAGAAATCTCTCATATTTCCCTTTCCTCTTACAACCCTAGAAAAAAATACTCTCTTCTCTAAGACTTCTCTCTCACCCCAAAATCTTTTTCTCAATCTCATGCCCCCCTCTCTTCTCTAGACTCCTCTCCTTTTGACTTAGGGCAAGCCTTCTTTCAAAAGGAATTCAAAATTCCCTCCAAATTTTCCCTCAAAAGTCACATCTCTTAACACCAAGAGACATATCTCTTTATTAAATAGCTTTCCAAAGTGCCTAGATCCACTGAACCACTCAATTAGATGTTTGAATTGTTTAGAGCCTTCAAAAACTGCTAAAAAATAGTCACAAACCACCTTACTCCTTAATTCATCTTTAACGCTTCTGGTGCCAACCTAATGAAGTCTGCACTCCTTTTTAATGTTTTTGGTGCTGCTTTTATGTAAAGTGGAATCTCTAGCTCTAATTTCTAGCATTTCTGGCACCAGCTCACAGGAAAATGGCACCTCTAGCGCCAGGATCATGAAAATCTCCATTTTGGCTCCAAATTTCCTCTTTTTTGCTACTTTTTACTCCAAATGCCTAAAATTGATATTCCTGCAACAAAAACAGGAAAATACCTTTCTTTAAAGTGCAATATCACCAAAATAAATGTAAAATGAATACATAAAATAGTGCATTATTTTTTGTGTATCAAAATCCCCCAAAAAATAAGTGTTAATTGTTGTCAAGTGTCCCTTTTACTACATAAAAATATGACTTATGGCAGAGATTAACTTATAAAATTCTATAATTTATTTTAATAAGTAAACTAGTATAGCTTAAGAAAAACCTTTAATAAATTATGTTAAAACTAAAAGTATAAGAGCACCAAATAATCAAGTTTAAGAGCTTCGAATCTTCATGCATTGCAAGAACAATTGCAATTTATCATATCAAATATACTTAAAATATTCATATGAAAAAGAATTTCATGAAAACTTTATTAGTAAGGATGCTAATACTCAAGATAAAAATTTAGAAAAAGTAATAAAATCTATTTCCTAAAGTTGATACAAGTGAAGTCAATTTTTGATTAGGCATCTCTTCAAGCTTTTCTGCACACTTTTTTCTTTTCTTTTTCTTTAGGATCTTTTCCAATCCTTTGTTTTCTTTTCTTTTTTTAATTTGTTTTTTATTTTTTGTTATTTATTTATTTTGTTATTATTTTTTTAGGATTACTAGATTTAGATAGCCTTGAATAATTTTAAACTTCATTATCATCTTCTTAAAGTCAAAACTTCTTACCTTCCTTCACTTTATAAAGTCATAATAGCTTTGATGATTTTTTATAGAGTCTCATTCTTTTTTTCTTACATGAAATGCTAAGATTCTTAATACTTCAAAAATTCAATTTCCCTTACTTTAAATAGAAAAACATAGTCTTATGCTTTCATACTAAATATCTTAACTCTAGAATTGACCTTCATTGTTAAAGATTTATGCTTAAATTTACCATAATATTTACAAACAAAAATATAGTTGATTAAAAGTTAAACTGTAATATCTATGGTCATGTTAAATTAATTTTAAAAGTATAGTTAATTTAGGATAAATAAAATTTAGTTCACTTGTCTTGAAGAAATTTTTCTTTCCCCCAAACTTAAGTTTTTAAATAATAAGTAAAGAACGTAGTACAAATAAAATTTGCACGTGAAAGAAAATAGTAAATGCAGAAAAATAAAACAAACCTGTAGAGGATTCTAAATATAAAACTTAGTTCTTAATATTTTTCAGGTGCTAGCATAAAAAGTACTAGCATTAAAACATTAAATGACGTAATATATCAAAGGAATTGCTAAGTAAAGATACATTAAAGACATAAACAGTAAACTGAAACAACTAAAAACACTGAAAAATAAAAGTCTAGAATATACTATTACATATACCAATTCAATTGGCCCACAAACTAAACACATAAATTGTTCCAATTCATATGATTAACATTAAAACAAAACAAATAACAACACATAAAAACAAGCAAAACCTAAATAAAATTTTACTCTTCATCCTCCTCCTCATCCTCTTCTTCCTCTTCTTCTTCCTCTTCTTATTCATCTTGTACATAAGTCATGAAGTTGGGGCATGTAGGAAACTCTACTGTATGATCACCCTTTAAAAATCTAATCATTGCCTCTTCATATGCAATGTCGTGCTGGACTCTTTTTTGCTTATATTCATCATTATAGGCATTTTTTGCTTCTATACCACTTATTCTGTTCTGCATTGCTATAAGATCTGATTGTTGAATCATTAACTGCTCAATAATATTTTCAAGTGAAACTGAACCAGAAGTAGATGGTCCTGTAGTAGATGTGGAGGGTCTTTCACTACTTCCACTCTTAGATCCAACAAATGATTCAAATTGTTGCACAGTGGGTTCTCCAATAGGTTTTAGTGGTTGCAACATTTCTTCATTTCTACAAAATTCGACTCCTTATTGTTCATATAAAGTGAAAATATGGAAGGATATCTCAAACCACAACCTGCCCCACTTCTAGAAATTCTCTGAGCACTATGCACAATAAAAGCACCAATATCAACTACTTTCATTTGTTGAATGCAGAAGCTCAACACTGCTCATTTCTAAGTTACTTCACTCAGGTGATTAGTTGGAAACAACTTTGTAAAGATAAAGTAATTTCATGCATTAGATTGAGCATTTAACATGAAAGTGGAGAAATTTACTTTGTGATTATTTTCAATTTTGCATTCTATTCTTCCATCAGTCAATTAAGCAATTACTTCATCAAGTGATGAATCAGTCATCACAAATGCAACACACTCACAGTGAAATGCATTTCTCAGTCCATAAAGTTCATTGATTCTTCTTTGAGTAAATTCAAATTGCTTACCTTGACTATGAATGTGATCATCCGTTGTCACCCCAATATTGACATAAAATTCTTTAATCACAGGAACAATGACTACTGTAGTGAAGTAGCAGAAAGTTTCTCATTTTCAATATTTCCTCCCGGATTCGAAAATGCTCACTTCTGAATCAAATTCCTTGAGCACATTTAAGTATTATAATTATGTTGACCCTTAAAATTAACAAATCTTCTTGCATCAAAATCTTCTGTAGGCTTTCCTCTTATTACTCTTGAAGCCATAAGAATTTTTATATAAATTCAGATAAAATTCAAATAAATTCACATTATTATAAATCAAACTCCAAAAGTATGGATATTTGGTAAGAAGCTTGTCACCATGGGTTCTCTTTAAACTTTTTCAAACAACTTTCAAATTTTCGGGTTTCCAAAGTGTAGGGTAAATGCATGGTGAAAAATAAAAATTTCTAAGTTAAAGTGAAGTTCTTACTAGAAGAAGATAAAATCCAAGTCTGTTAAGCTTTGAAATCACCTCAAATCCTCCAAATGTTAAGCTCTCGGTTGAGTTTTGGCGTTGGTATAAAGGTAGAAGACGACCCAAGCAATAAAAATAGAGTTTTACGTGGGTACTGGTTTTAAGTGAATTTGGGCATTTTTGGGAAATTGGCGCCTAGACCGCCAACGCAAAAAAAATNTCCTTGAGCACATTTAAGTATTATAATTATGTTGACCCTTAAAATTAACAAATCTTCTTGCATCAAAATCTTATGTAGGCTTTCCTCTTATTACTCTTGATGCCATAAGAATTTTTATATAAATTCAGATAAAATTCAAATAAATTCACATTATTATAAGTCAAACTCCAAAAGTAAGGATATTTGGTAAGAAGCTTGTCACCATGGGTTCTCTTTAAACTTTTTCAAAGTGAAGTTCTTACCAGAAGAAGATAAAATCCAAGTCTGTTAAGCTTTGAAATCACCTCAAATCCTCCAAATGTGAAGCTCTCGGTTGAGTTTTGGCGTTGGTATAAAGGTAGAAGACGACCCAAGCAATAAAAATAGAGTTTTATGTGGGTACTGGTTTTAAGTGAATTTGGGCATTTTTGGGAAATTGGCGCCTAGACCGCCAATGTAAAAAAAATTTTAGATTTTGATTTTCTTTAAAAATCTGCTACGTACCTAACCACGTCAACCTCGAACTAACTTACTTAGATACTTATATTCATAATTAAATAATTTTATAACACATTATTTCACAAATAACAAAAAACTCACATTTTTATATAAAATTCAAACAATTACAAAACTAACTGATTTCAAGCCAACACATTTAATTCAGAGTTGAAATCAAGCCAACAAAGTAATGCTGAAGCCTAAATATTGAACATTTAATAAATAACATATGTAAGGTTATGCAATAAAAGTAAATCAAATCCAATATAAACACACAACATATAAAAACAATTATAACTATGAATTTCGTCCTAAAACAAGTTCAAACATCTTCTTCATTTTCAACTTCCTAAATATTTTNTATGTAAGGTTATGCAATAAAAGTAAATCAAATCCAATATAAACACACAACATATAAAAACAATTATAACTACGAATTTCGTCCTAAAACAAGTTCAAACATCTTCTTCATTTTCATCTTCCTAAATATTTCCCATGGATTGGTAGTGCATGTACAAGTTGTAAAAAGGTCGGTGAGAAAATTCGTTCGTCGAATCTTCTTCAACCAAAGCATTTTCCATAAACATGCGCACCAAACCTTCTTCAATATGTGCAGAGTGTTTGAAGTGTTTATTCATCCTCCAATCTAGATAGTCATGCATTTCAGAAATACTTTTAATTGAATGCATAAGATTTTGGACCTGTTTTTCCAACTTCTTAATCCTTTTCAAAAGAGCATTCGAACTAAAGTAAGCCTATATATGCAATGAATTTTGAGATGATTGATCCATCAATATATTCATATCGTTCACCTCCCCAATTGTTGTACAGTTGTAATAAACTTCTGGGTCTATAGGATTCCAAGAGAGAAACACTTTTTCCCAACTTTCATAAGGTACTTGCAACTTGCTGCACAGCAAGAATACAGTAGACAGATGTCCCAATCCAGAAGTTGATCCATTGATGATTAAACCTAAAAAAAATTTATTATTAAAACACCAACATCAATAGGTCTTCCAATTTTAATACATTAATTCAAAATTGCATTTTCCGTTGTCACTTTACTGATTTTCATAATAGAATGTAGTTTTGATGCAATAAAGAATTGTTATGCCTTCGATGCAGGATTCAATTATGATGAAGAAAAACTTACATGCCCGTTATCTCTGGTCTCCAAATTTGCATCTTCATCAGTAAGGTATCGATAAAGTTCACCAATGTTGTCTCTCGTAAGGACAAAATCTGAATAGTGACAAATAGGAACACTTTCAATAATAAACATATCATTTATTCTTGAAGAGGTGAATTGTACCCATTTGCCTCAAACATAGAGGAATCCTTGGTTAATTCCATGAAGATTAGCGTAAAACTCTTTCACCACAGGAACTACTACAGCAGTAGTGGTAGCAAACTACTTCCCAGCATCTCTGTGTAATAATCTCCTCCACTCGAATACTCAGTGTGTTGAATCCTTGATTCACAAAGCCTCACTCCTAGATTAGTCTCTTCTTCACAAGAATTGGATCGTATAACTTATGTGCATCAAAACTGACAAACTTCCTCCTATTAAAAAGCCCATATCTAGCGATTTCTTAAGAGTGGGAAGCCATAAGATTTGAAAAATGGTGACTTTCCCTTCATTTTCCACTCTTAAATGCTTTAGAATTCAGTTTTTGGGATTTTCTAGGAAGAAAAAGCCCCCAAAAACTATAAAAAAAATGACTTTTGTATCGTACAAAGTCAATTTCATTACCGCGATGCTTATGGTGCCGACTCTCTAGAAAATGGCGCCTCAGGTGCTAATTTGGCGCTTCTGGCACTAGTTCAGATTTCTTCACCATTTTGTTCTAAATCCAAACTACTCTGAAATTTTTCATATAAGTAAGTAAATAAACATGTTTTAATGTATTTTCTTAATATATAAGTCTATCAAATACACAAAATTCATAAAGAAAGCATATATATATATATAATACTACTTATAAAAATAGATAAACAACACAAACAAATAATAATTTGGGTTGCCTCCCACAAAATGCTTTATTTAATGTCGTCATTGCTATTCTTTACTCTGGGTGACCCAACATTACAATCTCTTTAACAACTGGTGTTTGACCATCAAAATATGGTTTTGGTTTGTGTCGATTCACTTTAAATATCTTTCTAGTCTTAGGACCTTCAATATTAACAACTCGATAAGGATAGACTTTTACATCTGGAATAACCCTGTCAACCTAGACATCAGTTTTCTAGGAAATAATTTCAATCTTGTATTGTATAATAAAATTTCCTATCCAGGCTCAAATTATTTTTTTATTATCTTTTGATCATGTCATTCTTTTATTTTCTCCTTATATATCGTAGCATTATCATAGGATTCATTCTTAATCTCTTCAAGCATTCGGTTGCAATAATCTTTTTTCTTTAACATCTTTTAAATAATAAAATTAAACTCCTTAATCACCCAATTAGCTTGATGCTCCAATTCTACTAGTAAGTGACACTGGGAATGATTTTGTTGTTTTCCTGCTATGGCTATAACTTTTGTTTTTCTGGAGTTTTACGCTAATCTCGCTGAAGCTGAAGAAGATCAGGTCATGGTGTGAGGAAAATCTGTGCCTTTCTCCCCTAAGGTAATAAATCAATTTTACCAGCTGCCCCCTAGTTTATTATGTTTTTATTCAATTTATAATCCTACTGAGGAGGAGTTGGATAAGATCATATCATCATTGACTAAAGGGAGAGGACTATGGAAGATAACTAATGAAAGAAGAGTTAATTTCCTTACTTTTGACCTCACCTTTGGTTATTGTTTAGTCTTTATTCCTTAGTAGCCTAGAGACTTGCCATAGGACTTTCCTGTTGACTATTCCTAGAAGACTAGAAAAGGAACCCTCACCATTAGAAACTCTTAAAAATCTTTGCTCAACTTGAAGTTCCACATATTGGACCTAACCTCTAACACTAAGTATGTGGGGTAAATATGAGGAAGCTCGAATCCCCATAGGACTGTCTGGCCTTAAGGTTAACCCTAGGTGTTGTTCTGGAGCTAGCAGCTCAGTTGCACTCATTTTCACTCACAACCATAAACCCAAAAATTTGTTGACTTTGATCTNTTTATTATGTTTTTATTCAATTTATAATCCTACTGAGGAGGAGTTGGATAAGATCATATCATCATTGACTAAGGGGAGAGGACTATGGAAGATAACTAATGAAAGAAGAGTTAATTTCATTACTTTTGACCTCACTTTTGGTTAATGTTTAGTCTTTATTCCTTAGTAGCCTAGAGACTTGCCATAGGACTTTCCTGTTGACTATTCCTAGAAGACTAGAGAAGGAACCCTCACCATTAGAAACTCTAAATAATTCTTTGCTCAACTTGCAGTTCCACATATTGGACCTAACCTCTAGCACTAAGTATGTGGGGTAAATATGAGGAAGCTCAAGGTGAATCCCCATAGGACTGTCTGGCCTTAAGGTTAACCTTAGGTGTTGTTCTGGAGCTAGCTGACTCAGTTGCACTCATTTTCACTCACAACCATAAACCCAGAAATTTGTTGACTTTGATCCCTTGATCTTTGGGAGACTCATGTAGATGGTCCCTTAAACCCACTAACCAAAGGCTAGGGTTTAGCTAAGACCAGTACATAAAGGACCTGAATGGGGTTTCCATTGATCCATGACACATATAGAGTTGTTGGCACCTCAATTTCACCAAATTATCCNTCCCTTGATCTTTGGGAGACTCATGTAGATGGTCCCTTAAACCCACTAACCAAAGGCTAGGGTTTAGCTAAGGCCAGTACATAAAGGATCTGAATGGGGTTTCCATTGGTCCATGACACATATAGAGTTGTTGGCACCTCAATTTCACCAAAATATCGGACTTAGCCTTTTGCCCCACAAACCTATCCAAATTACATAAACACCCCAAATCCTAAATTTGGCCAAAATCCCCAATTTCACACAAAATACCCAAATTTGTTCAAAAAATCATTTCAAACCATTTCAAACTACCTAAATTGCCCGAAACATCCCAAAATTTACAAAATTACCAAAATACCCCAAATTTGCCAAAATTACAAAAATACCCTTGGTAGTCTAAACTTTCTCAAAACCTCTAAAATCATCTCAATTGTCCCCAAACCAAATTGGACCCTTCAATTGAACCCAATTTGGCTAATTTGAGCATTTGA
The DNA here is from genome assembly GCA_002079205.1 of Phalaenopsis hybrid cultivar. Taxonomy (NCBI): domain Eukaryota; kingdom Viridiplantae; phylum Streptophyta; class Magnoliopsida; order Asparagales; family Orchidaceae; genus Phalaenopsis; species Phalaenopsis hybrid cultivar. The sequence continues at coordinate 227,718 of JXCR01140105.1, read as the reverse complement.
CCAAAACCCCCAAAATTGCCCTAAAAGGCCCAATTTCCCCAAATTCACCCCACATGTCCATCAGTTTGACCCTAATTCCCCCAAATTTAAATTCTAAATTCAAATTCATCCTAATCAAACTTAATTCAAACAAAATCCAAGTCCATATGACCAACATTTGAGTCCAATTTCAACCCAAATCAAAAAGCATTAATTTGCCCCAAGATCAATATCCCACTAAATTAAACCCTCAATCCTATCCAATTACCTCAATTGTACATTATAAACTCTTTGAAATGTTCCCAAAAATCAAATTGAACCTTAAATTGGCCTTGATCAAGCTTCAATTTCACATAATTTCAACCTAAGTCCAAAACCTTAATTTTGCCTCAAATTAACCATGTGCCCAAATGTCACATAATTGAATGCCCTAACCACAAAATTAACACCCAATTGATGTTGAAAACTCTTCATGATATTTTCCTAGACCATTTTCAACCATCAATTTGGATTTAACCCAACTCTAGACTAACCTAAACTCAATTTTAACCCAACATCCCCAAATTGACCAAATGCCAAAATCCCGCAAATTGAACCTCCAAATCAATTCAAAATCACTTCAAAACTTTTCTAAGATCCTTGTGATAATCATTAAAACCAAATTGATCAATTAATTGGGCTCAATGTCATGGCTAGCCCAACCCAAACCCAACTTCAAGCCAATTTGACTCAAATTGAACCCATACAACAAATATGACTTAGCCATGCCAAGATGACCAAATTAATGACACCATAGTGACTAAATGAACCGTCGTGAACAGGCTAGACCCACTTAGCCCACCTTAGGTGAGCCATGGACCAAAGGTCCCTTAAATCAAGGGGTTTGTTTCTTATATTGCTTAAGCCAAGGATATTTTTTTCGACACCCATTAGCAACCCAAATTAATTATTGTGCTAGATTTTCCTGAGGTTTCTGAGCCACCTGAGCACCTCCCTTGCCATGGTCAGCCTCCCTAGTTGTCGGAGGAGCCAAAATTGGGAGCCCCCATGCTTAAATTTAAACCCAAACTCACACATCTTAGCTGGGCATTTCCAATTGGCTTTAGANAGCCATGGACCAAAGGTCCCTTAAATCAAGGGGTTTGTTTCTTATATTGCTTAAGCCAAGGATATTTTTTTCAACACCCATTAGCAGCCCAAATTAATTATTGTGCTAGATTTTCCTGAGGTTTCTGAGCCACCTGAGCACCTCCCTTTCCATGGTCAGCCTCCCTAGTTGTCGGAGGAGCCAAAATTGGGAGCCCCCATGCCTAAATTTAAACCCAAACTCACACATCTTAGCTGGGCATTTCCAATTGGCTTTAGCACTTTGAAAACCTCCACATAAGCATCAGTTAGCACCCACTAATTGGCCCTGGCAGCCATTCTAAGCCATTTTATTTAAACCCCCCTCCCATGGCCAAAAGAAAGAGAGATCGAATTTCCTTGGGGAGACTTTGCCCAATTGCTCTCAGTCACTCTCCAAGAACTCATAAGCCCATTGCAATCATTTTCCCCAACTGGTTCCCACTATGAGAGCTCAATTTTGAGCTCAAAATTTGTCCTATAATCAGGATAAATCTCCCCACACTTCCACACTCCACCAAACTCCAATTAACTGTACACACACCATCCCCACAGTGAGAGGAGTTGATTCCCCATAGAAACCCCATCACACAGAGCCCCTAGCATAGATTTTGATCTATACCTAAAGTCGAATTTGGTAAAAAATATAGCTAAATAATTCATTAGAGCTTGAGGCTTCATCGAGAGGATTGTTGGACCCATTCAAAGCTACCACAAATTGAGGCCTCCCCTCTGAGACAAAAGTAATGAGCTCTAACACTAACCCGAGCCTATTTTGATTCTCCATACGTATTTATTGTATTTCATATTATGTAAGCAATATATATGTGTTCGTCTCGAGTAGATGAAGGTTTAGAAACAAATCCCACTCGATTTGGTTGAGTCTAAACGTTCGATCGCGTGTTTATTCTATGGATGGCTGAGATCACGTTGGAATAGCTAATGGAACGAAAAGGCAGGCCGTGTGGCAGCTAAGGTGGATGGTGGAGTCAAATGGCAGAGCGCCGCGTGTGAGCTTGGAGCTGTCGTAGGATGAGGTGGCGACGCGTGTTTTAAGTAGAAAAATATGGATTTTTTTGGACTTATTTGAGTTTTTTCTAGAAAAATTATAAAAATAAAAGAAAAATATCCTCTTGCTCAGTGAACTGAGAAGAATAATGTGAACCAAAAATAAAAAATTATTTGCCAAGTATATGATTTTTAATTAATAAAATACTCTTTGAGGTATTTTAATTCATTTTGAATAAATACTAATCACCATGGCTTGAATTTTTTAGGGTTACTTCCTCATGACAGAGGGCACCTCCTCTAATTTTTCTAAAGTCGGAAAGCACCTTTGTGCTTCTAACACTAATTTTCAAATCTAAGTGGCTATTTTGGCTTTGTTTAATCATATAAATTAAAATATTACTAAAAAATTTATGGGATCAATTATGTTACGCTTACCATGGTCGGTGGAGCATATGAAAAATATTGTGATGATTGAATAACTTTGTTCATTTTTGTTATTAATTAAATATTTCTACCTTGTATTAATTTATATAAATTAAGTATAAATAAAAATTTGACAAAAGAATTCCACATTATTCATAAAAGTCATTTCAACTCACTGTAAAAATTTTAAATTTATTTAAGTTGATTTGGCCATTAAAGTGGATTTTGTAAGTAAAAATAAAATTTTTTGCACAAAAAAAATTATATTAAATTAAATAAGCTTAGAAAAATTATTTTTTTAAAATTTTTTGAGTGTCTTGTGATTAGGAGCATTTAATAAAAATAAAAACTATTTTTGTGAAAATATATCATTTTTAAAGTATATTTTGAATTAAAAACAATTAGAATAATCAAAATTTTTAAAAATAAAAAGCATAGCTCAAAATGATTTCAATTATTCCTTGATCACTTGANACAAAAAAAATTATATTAAATTAAATAAGCTTAGAAAAATTGTGAAAAATAGTTTTTTGAGTTCCTTGTGATTAGGAGCATTTAATAAAAATAAAAACTATTTTTGTGAAAATATATCATTTTTAAAGTATATTTTGAATTAAAAACAATTTGAATAATCAAAATTTTTAAAAATAAAAAGGATAGCTCAAAATGATTTCAATTATTCCTTGATCACTTGGGGACCTCTTAAAATATTTTTCATGATTTTTCTAAATTAAAAATAAATTTCTACAGGCATAAAATGTATTTTCCTTCTTTTCTAACTAAAATAATCATAATAAATTAAATATAAATCGTAAAAATATGAAATTTGTTTCTTGGACTTATGAGGGTGTAATAAAAATTTAAAAGTCATTTTTAAAGATTAAAACATATTTTTGTATTTAAATAATCATTGAAAATGACCTTTAAATAGTTATAAATTTACAATATTATTTAAAAAATCATGAAATTTTGTCTAAGTATTCTTCTGACTTAATAAAATNAATTTACAATATTATTTAAAAAATCATGAAATTTTGTCTAAGTATTCTTCTGACTTAATAAAATCTCCAATAGTTTTCCCAGAAATTAAAACTTCATTTTGATTAATTAAATAAATTAACATTGAAAAATCCTATTTTTGGGTTAAAAATAATTATTTTAAATTAAATCAAATTTTGAAAAATCATACTTTTCTACCTGATAATTTAGTTAATCTATGGTAAGATACTCAAAGATTTTCAAGGCCATTTGAGGTTTGCTTAAAAGAATTATCGCGTGAGGAGCCGNTTTAAATTAAATCAAATTTTGAAAAATCATACTTTTCTACCTGATAATTTAGTTAATCTATGGTAAGATACTTAAAGATTTTCAAGGCCATTTGAGGTTTGCTTAAAAGAATCATCGCGTGAGGAGCCCNTATCCAATTACCTCAATTGTACATTATAAACTCTTTGAAATGTTCCCAAAAATCAAATTGAACCTTAAATTGCCTTGATCAAGCTTCAATTTCACATAATTTCAACCTAAGTCCAAAACCCCAATTTTGCCTCAAATTAACCATGTGCCCAAATGTCACCTAATTGAATGCCCTAACCACAAAATTAACACCCAATTGATGTTGAAAACTCTTCATGATATTTCCCTAGACCATTTTCAACCATCAATTTGGATTTAACCCAACTCTAGACTAACCTAAACTCAAGTTTAACCCAACATGCCCAAATTGACCAAATGCCAAAATCCCTCAAATTGAACCTCCAAATCAATTCAAAATCACTTCAAAACTTTTCTAAGCTCCTTGTGATAATCATTAAAACCAAATTGATCAATCAATTGGGCTCAATGTCATGGCTAGCCTAACCCAAACCCAACTTCAAGCTAATTTGACTCAAATTGAACCCATACAGTAAATATGACTTAGCCATGCCAAGATGACCAAATTAATGACACCATAGCGACTAAATGAACCCNTCTTTCCGGAGCGGGCAGCGGGATTTCAATTCTGGCGACCGATAACTTTCAACGGGCAACTCCTTAACTTCTAAGTGCCGACAGCTTCTCGTGGCTCCGCAGGGGACTAGTTTCTCTCTCCATATTAATGAGGGAATATTATCTCCATACATCGGTAATGTGTCTATGTCCCTTATTGGCCAAATTACCTCTTTTCTTTTGAAATACTTCACCCATTTCTTTCTTGTGTAAGTACGGTAAACTCTTTTGGACTTCAGGACTGTCTGTTCAACCACCTATGAACAAAGAGGTTCAAGAGTTCATTAAAATTGTACATTGTAAAGTTGGTCCCACACTGGGTCCTAAACTTCACTTTTCCCTTTGAGTTTGATTTGTTATTTTGTAAATTAAATTGAATTGTGTCGTGCTGCACTTGCTCCTTATATTTTCTTATATTAATTAAATCTTTCTACTTTCAAACTATTTCTATGAAATTTTAAAATCTTCAAAAATTAAATAAAGGCTTGCCTAGTCTATGGATCGACCTTTGTTAATTTTTAGTGCTCGCACTAGAAATACAAGGTATTGGCTAAATAACTAACCCCAGAGCTTTCTTTTTGAAGCTGTTGCAATGGCATTCCCAATGCTCACTTTCTTGTGCAACCTGCCAACGAGTCGTAATGCCCGTAACATCACCCCACCTTCAAGTTTGGAGTTGAGTTTGAAGATCTTGAGGTTATCCTTGGGAAAGTTTCCTTTGTCGTAATGAAAGCTGCTGCTCTGTAAGCTCAGGAGTCGTCTGTTGAGTTCAACCTGAACTGTTTGTAGGATTTCCCTTCTTACAAGAAGGTAACGACTACTATCACAACGGCACATGCTAAGCCTATTGATCCAATTTAAACTAAGGGAAAAGCGATTATGATTGTTGAAGACCCGACTGAAAGATTGGTTGTTCCACTATCAGTATTTGAAATTGGATCAAGTTCGAGGATTACGCCGNAAATTCACTACCACAACATTCAAAATATAAAGCAACTCAAAATTTAATCACAAACATCACAAAACAAAAAAAAAAATGCAACTAAATTAAAACATCTCTATCGAATGATCGGAAACCACTCGAAAAAGTTTACCTACGGTTGCTAATGAGGCTTCCTATGGTCAAAATGAAAATATGGAACTCATTAAGTTGAGTTTAGTAAAATTATTTGGACTAAATGAATACAAAAGAAAAAAGTGGTGTTAAAACAAGGGAATCATAGGATCCTAACCGTTGTCGCTCTAATGAACTTTAATATTCCCCATAATATTTAAATAACTATAACCTTAGGACATTTGATTTGACATCAAGAATTGACCCAATAAAAAACTTAAACTCGCCACGACGAGGAGCTTGGAGCTAGCATTGTGGGCAGCACGACCACCTTCAACAACAAAATATATCTACATCAGCTAAACCATTCTTTCTTTAGAATTAAACAACCAAAGGTTGTTCGCCTAGTGTGACATAAATCCTCAACGTAACTTTAACTTTTGTATAGCTCTACTACATAATGTAAGCCTCATTTTAGGACTCTAAGGTTTTCGTTTGTCACGACCTAAATCCTCACATCTTCCAGGATATTTGTGTGTTCCTTTCACACAAATGTAAGCCCTAATTAATAAAACTGGCAGGATGAAACATTTTAATATTTGCCCTTCAAATTGAAGCTAAACCATAGGGTAGCTTGGGAAGTCATCAAGACTCTTCTACGGACATCTCCTAGTCTCTCCTTCTTTGAATTCTACAATAAATGGTCCAAATTTGATTCATTCCCCTTTCACACATTTTTGTTTTATCTCACTGAAAAGCCCTATTCCTTTGACCTCTTTGAAAACAATATCCTCTAATTTTTAACGAGAGTTTTCTTAGGTGATTTTGGTTATCTAAGATGTCATTAACCATAGTGATTTGCTTTTATAGTAAACTTTCAAGAACCAAGCTTAATATAAACCCTATTTCATTTTTCATATTAAAAAGGGAAACTTGTCGGCTTATTNAAGTTCGGATGATTCTTATGTGATGGGCATAAGCTAGGAACATGATAATTCACTTATCTTAAGCCTAAAATTAATGATGATGTGATCTTTCAATAAGAATTTATGTCACTTAAACCAAGATTTTAACCAGCACTATTCTCCCACATTATGATTGTTAAGGGCTTGGTAGTGACCTAGGCTCGATGTCTTAACTCAATTGATTGGATTTATAAGGTAATATGATTGAGGATTAAAACCTTTTTAAGCATTCCAAGCTCGTTTGTAGTGGGCACCAATTCTGTAATGACTTGAGCTTGCCTTAAGGGCATTCATCTATATAATTTTTAAAGTAAAGTATCAAAATGATTAAGAATCTTGTTCTTAGGATAATCAAATTGTTAGGCTTCACTGGGCAACAAGGTAGTCATACTCTAACCTTGGATGATTAATGTAACAATATGATAAAGTTTTGAATGAACTCAGAATAACTCAAGAGAACCTCAAAGTAGTTCAGGGTCATTCCCCGAACACGTTTAAATCTGTTGAGTATTTTGAAGAGCAAATTGAACTTGTCATATTTTGTTCTAAAATCACCCACTAAGATTTTTGGAGGCTCAATAAAGTTGTAACTTGGGGTCTGGGAGCTATACCTTCATCAATTCTTTGCAAAATTTTATATATACACTGCCAAAGCTAACCTTTCAGGTGGAGGGATGAGAAGAATCGACAGGTACACTTTTAAACTGTTGCATTTACCTTTCCGTACTTCTTGTCTCAAACTTGCATTTTAAACAACGATATCACCCTACATGCCAAAACCAAGACTATTAGGATAACTGCACAACCGAAACCAAAATTTAAAAATTAAATAAGTTGAAATTCACTACCACAACATTCAAAATATAAAGCAACTCAAAATTTAATCACAAACATCACAAAACAAAAAAATGCAACTAAATTAAAACATCTCTATCGGATGATCGGAAACCCCTCGAAAAAGTTTACCTACGGTTGCTAATGAGGCTTCCTATGGTCAAAATGAAAATATGGAACTCATTAAGTTGAGTTTAGTAAATTCATTTGGACTTAATGAATCCAAAAGAAAAAAGTGGTGTTAAAACAAGGGAATCGTAGGATCCTAACCGTTGTCGCTCTAATGAACTTTAATATTCCTCATAATATTTAAATAACTATAACCTTAGGACATTTGATTTGACATCAAGAATTGACCCAATAAAAAACTTAAACTCGCCATGACGAGGAGCTTGGAGCTAGCATTGTGGGCAGCACGACCATCTTCAACAACAAAATATATCTACATCAGCTAAACCATTCTTTCTTTAGAATTAAACAACCAAAGGTTGTTCGCCTAGTGCGACATAAATCCTCAACGTAACTTTAGCTTTTGTATAGCTCTACTACATAATGTAAGACTCATTTTAGGACTCTAAGGTTTTCATTTGTCACGACCTAAATCCTCACATCTTCCAGGATATTTGTGTGTTCCTTTCACACAGATGTAAGCCCTAATTAATAAAACTGGCAGGATGAAACATTTTAATATTTGCCCTCCAAATTGAAGCTAAACCATAGGGTAGCTTGGGAAGTCATCAAGACTCTTCTACGGACATCGCCTAGTCTCTCCTTCTTTGAATTCTATAATAAATGGTCCAAATTTGAGTCATTCCCCTTTCACACATTTTTGTTTTATCTCACTAAAAAGCCCTATTCCTTTGACCTCTTTGAAGACAATATCCTCTAATTTTTAACGAGAGTTTTCTTAGGTGATTTTGGTTATCTAAGATGTCATTAACCATAGTGATTTGCTTTTATATTAAACTTTCAAGAACCAAGCTTAATATAAACCCTATTTAATTTTTCATATTAAAAAGGGAAACTTGTCGGCTTATAAAAAAAATAGTATCGCAAACCAAATGGATGTCATATATTTCATAGTTTATTTGATCGAGCCTCGCCCTCAAGCTTTGTGTTTATCTTTTTGGATAGATGAATAGCTTGAGTTGTAGTGCTCTTTCATTTGAACTATGAAAAATATGGGATCAGTTTGATTTCATCTTTTTCTAAACTCTATATATATGTAAATTAAAATGTCTTTCCGGAGCGGGCAGCGGGATTTCAATTCTGGCGACCGATAACTTTCAACGGGCAACTCCTTAACTTCTGAGTGCCATCAGCTTCTCGTGGCTCCGCAGGGGACTAGTTTCTCTCTTCATATAAATGAGGGAATATTATCTCCATACATCGGTAATGTGTCTATGTCCCTTATTTTCCAAATTACCTATTTTCTTTTGAAATACTTCACCCATTTCTTTCTTGTGTAAGTACGGTAAACTCTTTTGGACTTTAGGACTGTCTGTTCAACCACCTATGAACAAAGAGGTTCAAGAGTTCGTTAGAATTGTACATTGTAAAGTTGGTCCCACACTGGGTCCTAAACTTCACTTTTCCCTTTGAGTTTGATTTGTTATTTTGCAAATTAAATTGAATTGTGTCGTGCTGCACTTGCTCCTTATATTTTCTTATATTAATTAAATATTTCTAGTTTCAAACTATTTTTATGAAATTTTAAAATCTTCACAAATTAAATAAAGGCTTGCCTAGTCTATGGATCGACCTTTGTTAATTTTTAGTGCTCGCACTAGAAATACAAGGTATTGGCTAAATAACTAACCCCAGAGCTTTCTTTTTGAAGCTGTTGCAATGGCATTCCTAATGCTTACTTTCTTGTGCAACCTGCCAACGAGTCGTAATGACCGTAACATCACCCCACCTTCAAGTTTGGAGTTGAGTTTGAAGATCTTCAGGTTATCCTTGGGAAAGTTTCCTTTGTCGTAATGAAAGTTGCTGCTCTGTAAGCTCAGGAGCCGTCTGTTGAGTTCAACCTGAACTGTTTGTAGGATTTCCTTTCTTACAAGAAGGTAACAACTACTGTCACAATGGCACATGCTAAGCCTATTGATCCAATTTAAACTAAGGGAAAACCGATTATGATTGTTGAAGACCCGACTGAAAGATTGGTTGTTTCGCTATCAGTATTTGAAATTGGATCAAGTTCGAGGATTACGCCATTAACCTTAACTCAAAGAAGGAACCGTAGCAAAAAAATTCAGAAGGCTACTAAAGCCTAGATTTCTGAGGAATTACTGGAGACCTATCCACTTCTGCGAGAGAGTAGGTTCCATCTATTAATCAATATTAATAGATATGAAAGCTTTCAAAAGATTGCCACTGCCATGGCCGCCATGACTATAGTTCAAGGACAGTCTCAACCCCAATAGTTAGCTTCTCCGGAAGTCAATCAGCTGGAAATTATACACATCACTGATGAAAGGAGGGAAGTTGCCTAAGAAAACATAGGTGATCAAAAGATAAAGGATACCATCGAGTGCTATACTAGAAAAGGAATTTAAACAGATGGTCAAACAAGTTTGGGAGGCCTTAGCCCAATCTAAGGGTGGCATATTGATTTTGAAGGGTAAACCCTAACTAAAGAAGTTTGATGTCGTACCCTTCGCTAAGGGTTTTGTGTCACCAAACTTTAAGATATTTGACGGAACTAGAAATATCATACAACATATAACACATTTTCGCGCAAGCTGTGTTAACACTAGAGGTAACGAGGCTTTGCTTTTCTGGCAGTTTGTCAATAGCTTATCGGGAGTCATATTTGATTGGTATGTCAAACTACCCAACGAATTAGTCAAGACATTTACCAAATTAGAACAGTTATTTGGGAAGAGATTTGTTGGACCACAACATCATGTTTCTATTGGAGATCTCATAGTAGGGAAGCAAAAATCTAACGAGACTTTAGTGGATTATATATTGGGGTGGAGAAACTTTAGCATGAAATGTGAACCTCAGTTATTGGAACATTAAGTAAATGAGATTTTACTCAAAAGCATTCATGGGCTAGTAGCTTTCATGCTCAAGGGACTCATCATTAAATCCTTCAGGAAGCTACTTAGCAAAGCTAACAATCAACAAGAGGAAGTTAAATATATGGATTCCTAGGAGAAAGTAGAAAAGACCATAATAGCCCGNAATAGTTAGCTTCTCCGGAAGTCAATCAGCTGGAAATTATACACATCACTGATGAAAGGAGGGAAGTTGCCTCATAAAACATAGATGATCAAAAGATAAAGGATTCCATCGAGTGCTATACTAGAAAAGGAATTTAGACAGATGGTCAAACAAGTTTGGGAGGCCTTAGCCCAATCTAAGGGTGGCATATTGATTTTGAAGGGTAAACCCTAACTAAAGAAGTTTGATGTCGTACCCTTCGCTAAGGGTTTTGTGTCACCAAACTTTAAGATATTTGACGGAACTAGAAATATCATACAACATATAACACATTGTCGCGCAAGCTGTGTTAACACTAGAGGTAACGAGGCTTGGCTTTTCTGCCAGTTTGTCAATAGCTTATCGGGAGTTGTTTTTGATTGGTATGTCAAACTACCCAACGAATTAGTCAAGACATTTGTCAAATTAGAACAGTTATTTGTGAAGAGATTTGTTGGACCACAACATCATGTTTCTATTGGAGATCTCATAGTAGGGAAGCAAAAATCTAACGAGACTTTAGTGGATTATATATTGGGGTGGAGAAACTTTAGCATGAAATGTGAACCTCACTTATAGGAACATTAAGTAATTGAGATTTTACTCAAAAGCATTCATGGGCTAGTAGCTTTCATGCTCAAGGGACTCATCATTAAATCCTTCGGGAAGCTACTTAGCAAATCTAACAATCAACAAGAGGAAGTTAAACATATGGATTCCTAGGAGAAATTAGAAAAGACCAGAATAGCCCAAATATTCTAGAAGAAGTCTGGGACAATGACCAGGGTCGATAAAGGAAAACAGCCAACGAAGATACATGCATAAAATTCTCATCAGGATTCTCAGTCGTCATCACAGCATGCTCAACAACAGACACAAGAATATGGCCAGTCTAGCTAGCAACTGTATCAGGGAGGATCATACCTAATGCACATGCTAACTCTCTAGCAAAACTTTCTAAGG
>JXCR01140105.1:176558-216094 GCA_002079205.1 Phalaenopsis hybrid cultivar | reverse complement strand
AAAAACTCAGACTTGAGGAATTGGAAAGTCTCAAAGGAAAATAATTAGAAGCACAACCACATTTGGAGCTTTAACAAGCAAAGATGGAACAAGCTCCTGACAAATTGGCCAGCCTAAGGACATTCAAATTTGGTGATCTCATACTCATGCTCAAAAGGCCTATTCTTGCACGTCACAAGATAGGTGGAAAATTTGAGCAAACTTAGTAGGGACCATTTGTCGTGGAAAACGGCTACACAAGAGGAGCCTACCAATTAGCAGATTTTTAGGGCAGAAGACATATGATGCCAATCAATGGATGATACCTGATGACATGCTACATAGATTAACATTGCTTGGCATGAAATTTTAAAATTTTGATCATCCTAGGTTTATTTATTTGGTCATACTTCTGTGACCGGGTCCAAGTTTTGTAATAAAGTTAACCTCAATATAATGAATTTTTTTTTTTGAAATTACATCATTTTTTTCACTTTTATACCTTTAAATTTGATATTCTACTAGATTAAACAAAATACATACATAGATGAATAATTTTCTCACCAACATAAGCTAAAATTTTATCTAAGAAACACATTGTTTTGTTATTGTTCTAGCTAAATTTCAGCTCACTGATGTTTTTCCTATCGTCTGCAGAGAAAAAATGTTAGGTCAGAGGTTGATCTTTACTTTCAAAAATGGATTGAACCTCGCACTTAATGAGAAAAGAGTGCTGCAGGGTGGCACTGTAGACTTTGACATGGACTTCAGCAAGTCGACATGGACTATGCTGGTCCTCTGATGAATGTGGTTAGCCGTCAAGAAAAAAGAAGGGCTACCATCGGTACTAAGGTTAAGTACCATAGATAATTCCTCACTGAAAAGGAAAAATGTGATAAGATAGCAAGACCCAATGGAGGGGACTAATCGTCTGCCGTCTATGATAGCTACACCAACCAGGGCCCTGGTCGCTGCCAATGATGAAAGACCACCAAATGCACCACTGCGGAGAACTCAACGCAGAAATGCCGATTGCCGAAAACATAAAGCTTTCTTACGTGAAGAAAGAAAATGCCAAAAGGAGGGGGAAAACTTGCTCACCCCTATGCCTGAGGGGAATATCTAAGATCCAGGCATGAGAGAGACCTCTTCTAGCCTACCTGCTACAGACAATGAGTTCGAGTTCGCTACAAAGCTGGAGATACCATGAGTTTTAGATGTTTCTTGTACGGGTTGCCTGACATGCAACGCCGAGATACCTACACGTAAACCAGCTACATAGGCATTTGTGAAGTGCTCTGACTTCAACGTCCTCCACTTGGAGCGCTATAGTACTTCGGAGGAGTACGCCTCCACTGACGATGAATTTCAGACCGCTGATCACCCGATGGGAGAACCGTATATCCCGTTGGATATAGAGTCGTATATCCCGTAGGATACAGAGTCATATATTCCGCTGGAGATAGAGACAACACCAACTTAGATTCCTACCGATGTTGAAATGAGGGAGCACCCTCGGCAGCCGCCATTGATCACCGTGGCAAAATTTGATAAACTGATCAAAGTAAAGAAAAGAGAATTCAAAGTCTATGAAAGAAGTTCAAGGAAGGTTCACCAATATACTAGAAGGCTTAGAGCTATACACTAGGGTCTTCTCCAAAAGTGATGAAAGAATTATTATTGACTGCATTTTTGATCTAAGAGACAGGGGTCAAACGGGCCTTTCTGATGGAAAGAAACTGCTTTGATCCATGGAAATGGATGTGTGGAAAGGGCGCAGGATCACCATAAAATGTGGTTGCTGTTACAAGTTCACCAAGGACAAACAAGGAAATTCCTCAGGGATTTTTAGACACAATCATGTGGACCCACTACCACCCATGATAAAATGGATGATTAAGAGAATGGTCCGATGGAGCATACTTTCAGCCGACTCTGTTCCCAACAGTTGTATCATGAATATATATGATGAAGGTGACCGCATACCCCTGCATATTGAACATCACGACTTTGCGAGACCTTTTTGCACGGTCTCTTTAATGAGCAAAAGAAACATTTTATTTGGAAAAGAAATAGATGTCGTTGGCCCTGGCGACTTCAAAGGATTTGTGGAGATTTCGTGAGTGCTGGTTCTTAAATGAAACGGAGCAGACATCGCTAAACATTGTATTTCAGTGGGATGACGCCATAGGGTGTCTGTAACTTTCCAAAGGATGGATGACAGCAAAATGCCATACAGATTCTGGTCGGACCCAGAGTTGGAAGAACTACTGTCGTACGAGCTATGAGAGGGTTGCACCTCTAAGCTCACGCAAAGGGAACTTTTCTTCTGGAGCGTGGTTGCCCCACCAGAGATAGACATTCAGAGGACACCTTTTTACTACCATTCGACAAAGCAAATATGATGATATATGTATTAGATATGCTCAGCTTGTGATATGTACCCAACATGAGACATTTTCAGATGTACTTTGATGCATTCAGCATATTGTAACTTTCGAGACTTTGGCCTGTACGAAATTTGTAACAAGTTTTGAAGCAGACTTATGAAATCTCTTTCAGAATTTTGTTTCTTCGTTCACTTGACCTTTTTGTGCGATGGATAAAAGCCACAGAACCATGCGTTGGTTAAGGATAATGATGAAAAAAGAATAAAACAACAAAAATTTGATGATAATAGAATTTAATAAAAAAATAAATAAATAAAATAAATAAAACTCTATTTTGAAAAAAACAACCAACTAAAAGTGAATTTTAAAAAAATATTTTGATAATCAAATGTGATAAAAATAATAAGAAAAGAAAATAAATCTGTTGAGTTGATTCTCTCGATTTCAGGGTTTCTTAATCTTTGCTCGCGTAGCACGACTATCTTTGTCTGTACTAATCCTCTTCACATCCTTGCACAATTTCACATTCTGCACAAAAACTCACAAAATTCCACATATCTTCCTCAACAATGTCAACCTTTTCACATGACACATATCTATGGGTTCAATACCACAAACTCTTTGGAAATTTCAGTTCTTGTTTTGGAATCAGTCCCTAACTTCTTGTTCCCTCGTTTCAAGGTTGGTTTCTAACTTCTGATTCACTTTTTGAGATTGATCCTTAAATTTTAATTCTGATTTCGGGATCAGTCCCTAACTTCTAAATCCATCTTTCCAAGATCAANGAAGCACAAAATATTGTCAAAGAAGTACACGCTGGATTATGTGGTGCTCACCAGTCAGGACCAAAGATGAAATGAAGATCAAAAGACTCGGATATTGTTGGCCCACAACGATGTCTAACTGTATGGATTTAGCCAGAAAATGTCACCAATGCCAAATGCATGGGGTGGCCTTGCACAAACCCCCGAATGAACTACATCCAACCGTTGCCTCGTGGCAATTCGAGTGTTGGGGCACAGACATAATAGGTCTGATAGACCCTCAGTATTTCAAAGGACACAAATTTATACTTGTCGCTATAGATTACTTTTCCAAACGGGCAGAGGCAGTTCTGTTACGAGAGGTTACGACATAACACATTCTTCAATTCTTCAAAAGCTAAGTCATCTACCGTTTTGGAGATCCGTGCAGAATAATCTCCGACAATGGGACAACCTTCAAAAGCACCAAAATAAAAAATTTCGTCAAACGACACGGAATAGACTGAAGATACTCTACAATTTACTTTTCTATGGAAAATGGCCTGGCTGAGGCCTTCAATAAGACACTGGTACAGATTTTGAAGAAGACACTAGACAAAAATAAAAGAGATTGGTAAAAGAAATTGCTAGCAGCCTTGTGGGCCTACTGGACGACATTCAAGACTCCCACTCAATGTACACCCTACATGCTCGTGTACGGGTTCGAGGCCATGCAACCAATAGAAATTTTGAAGCTGTCTCTCAGAGTCACTGTCACTAATCAACTGACAACAGAAGAAAGTGAAAAACTCAGACTTGAGGAATTGGAAAGTCTCAAAGGAAAATAATTAGAAGCACAACCACATTTGGAGCTTTAACAAGCGAAGATGGAACAAGCTCATGACAAATTGGCCCGCCTAAGGACATTCAAATTTGGTGATCTCATAGTCATGCTCAAAAGGCCTATTCTTGCACGTCACAAGATAGGTGGAATATTTGAGCAAACTTGGGAGGGACCATTTGTCGTGGAAAACGGCTACACAAGAGGAGCCTACCAATTAGCAGATTTTTAGGGCAAAAGACCCATGATGCCAATCAATGGATGATACCTGATGACATGCTACACAAATTAACATTGCTTGGCATGAAATTTTAAAATTTTGATCACCTAGGGTTATTTATTTGGCCATACTTCTGTGACCGAGTCCAAGTTTTGTAATAAAGTTAACGTCAATATAATGAATTTTTTTTTTTGAAATTACATCATTTTTTTCACTTTTCTACCTTTAAATTTGATATTCTACTAGATTAAACAAAATACATACATAGATGAATAATTTTCTCACCAACATAAACTAAAATTTTCTCTAAGAAACACATTTTTTTGTTATTGTTCCAGCTAAATTTCAGCTCACTGATGTTTTTCCTATCGTCTGCAGAGAAAAAAATGTTAGGTCAGAGGCTGATATTTACTTTCAAAAATGGCNGAAGCACAAAATATTGTCAAAGAAGTACACGCTGGATTATGTGGTGCTCACCAGTCAGGACCAAAGATGAAAATGAAGATCAAAGGACTCGGATATTGTTGGCCCACAATCATGTCTAACTGTATGGATTTAGTCAGAAAATGTCACCAATGCCAAATGCATGGGGTGGCCTTGCACAAACCCCCGAATGAACTACATCCAACTGTTGCCTCGTGGCAATTCGAGTGTTGGGGCACGGACATAATAGGTCTGATAGACCCTCAGCATTTCAAAGGACACAAATTTATACTTGTCGCTATAGATTACTTTTCCAAACGGGCAGAGGCAGGTCTGTTACGAGAGGTTACAACATAACACATTCTTCAATTCTTCAAAAGCTAAGTCATCTACCATTTTGGAGATCCGTGCAGAATAATCTCCGATAATGGGACAACCTTCAAAAGCACCAAAATCAGCAATTTCATCAAATGACACGGAATAGACTGAAGATACTCTACAATTTACTTTCCTATGGAAAATGGCCTGGCTGAGGCCTTCAATAAGACACTGGTATAGATTTTGAAGAAGACACTAGACAAAAATAAAAGAGATTGGTAAAACAAATTGCTAGAAGCCTTGTGGGCTTACTGGACGACATTCAAGACTCCCACTCAATGTACACCCTACATTCTCGTGTACGGGTTTGAGGCCATGCAACCAATAGAAATTTTGAAGCTGTCTCTTAGAGTCACTGTCACTAATCAACTGACAACAGAAGAAAGTGAAAAACTCAGACTTGAGGAATTGGAAAGTCTCAAAGGAAAATAATTAGAAGCACAACCACATTTGGAGCTTTAACAAGCAAAGATGGAACAAGCTCCTGACAAATTGGCCAGCCTAAGGACATTCAAATTTGGTGATCTCATACTCATGCTCAAAAGGCCTATTCTTGCACGTCACAAGATAGGTGGAAAATTTGAGCAAACTTAGTAGGGACCATTTGTCGTGGAAAACGGCTACACAAGAGGAGCCTACCAATTAGCAGATTTTTAGGGCAGAAGACATATGATGCCAATCAATGGATGATACCTGATGACATGCTACATAGATTAACATTGCTTGGCATGAAATTTTAAAATTTTGATCATCCTAGGTTTATTTATTTGGTCATACTTCTGTGACCGGGTCCAAGTTTTGTAATAAAGTTAACCTCAATATAATGAATTTTTTTTTTTGAAATTACATCATTTTTTTCACTTTTATACCTTTAAATTTGATATTCTACTAGATTAAACAAAATACATACATAGATGAATAATTTTCTCACCAACATAAGCTAAAATTTTATCTAAGAAACACATTGTTTTGTTATTGTTCTAGCTAAATTTCAGCTCACTGATGTTTTTCCTATCGTCTGCAGAGAAAAAATGTTAGGTCAGAGGTTGATCTTTACTTTCAAAAATGGATTGAACCTCGCACTTAATGAGAAAAGAGTGCTGCAGGGTGGCACTGTAGACTTTGACATGGACTTCAGCAAGTCGACATGGACTATGCTGGTCCTCTGATGAATGTGGTTAGCCGTCAAGAAAAAAGAAGGGCTACCATCGGTACTAAGGTTAAGTACCATAGATAATTCCTCACTGAAAAGGAAAAATGTGATAAGATAGCAAGACCCAATGGAGGGGACTAATCGTCTGCCGTCTATGATATCTACACCAACTAGGGCCCTTGTTGCTGCCAATGATGAAAGACCACCATATGCACCACTGCGGAGAACTCAACGCAGAAATGCCGATTGCCGAAAACATAAAGCTTTCTTACGTGAAGAAAGAAAATGCCAAAAGGAGGGGGAAAACTTGCTCACCCCTATGCCTGAGGGGAATATCTAAGATCCAGGCATGAGAGAGACCTCTTCTAGCCTACCTGCTACAGACAATGAGTTTGAGTTTTCTACAAAGCCGGAGATACCATGAGTTTTAGACGTTTCTTGTACGGGTTGCCTGACATGCAACGCCGAGATACCTACACATAAACCAGCTACATAGGCATTTGTGAAGTGCTCTGACTTCAACGTCCTCCACTTGGAGCGCTATAGTACTTTGGAGGAGTACGCCTCCACTGACGATGAATTTCAGACCGCTGATCACCTGATGGGAGAACCGTATATCCCGTTGGATATAGAGTCGTATATCCCGTAGGATACAGAGTCATATATTCCGCTGGAGATAGAGACAACACCAACTTAGATTCCTACCAATGTTGAAATGAGGGAGCACCCTCGGCAGCCACCATTGATCACCGTGGCAAAATTTGATAAACTGATCAAAGTAAAGAAAAGAGAATTCAAATTCTATGAAAGAAGTTCAAGGAAGGTTCACCTATATACTAGAAGGCTTAGAGCTATACACTAGGGTCTTCTCCAAAAGTGATGAAAGAATTATTATTGACTGCATTTTTGATCTAAGAGACAGGGGTCAAACGGGCCTTTCTGATGGAAAGAATTTGCTTTGATCCATGGAAATGGATGTGTGGAAAGGGCGCAGGATCACCATATAAAGTGGCTGCTGTTACAAGTTCACCAAGGACAGACAAGGAAATTCCTCAGGGGTTTTTAGACACAATCATGTGGACCCACTACGTCCCATGATAAAATGGATGATTAAGAGAATGGTCCGATGGAGCATACTTTCAGCCGACTCTGTTCCCAACAGTTGTATCATGAATATATATGATGAAGGTGACCGCATACCCCTGCATATTGAACATCACGACTTTGCGAGACCTTTTTGCACGGTCTCTTTAATGAGCAAAAGAAACATTTTATTTGGAAAAGAAATAGATGTCGTTGGCCCTGGCGTCTTCAAAGGATTTGTGGAGATTCCGTAAGTGTTGGTTCTTAAATGAAACGGAGCAGACATTGCTAAACATTGTATTCCAGTGGGATGACGCCATAGGGTGTCTGTAACTTTCCAAAGGATGGATGACAGCAAAATTCCATACGGATTCTGGTCGGACCCAGAGTTGGAAGAACTACTGTCGTACGAGCTATGTGCGGGTTGCACCTCTAAGCTCACGCAAAGGGAACTCTTCTTCTGGAGCGTGGTTGCCCTACCAGAGATAGACATTCAGAGGACACCTTTTTACTACCATTCGACAAAGCAAATATGATGATATATGTATTAGATATGCTCAGCTTGTGATATGTACCCAACATGAGACATTTTCAGATGTACTTTGATGCATTCAACATATTGTAACTTTCGAGACTTTGGCCTGTACTAAATTTGTAACAAGTTTTGAAGCAGACTTATGAAATCTCTTTCAGAATTTTCTTTCTTCGTTCACTTGACCTTTTTGTGCGATGGATAAAAGCCACAGAACCATGCGTTGGTTAAGGATAATGAAGAAAAAAGAATAGAACAACAAAAATTTGATGATAATAGAATTCAATAAAAAATAAATAAATAAAATAAATAAAACTCTATTTTGAAAAAAAACAACCAACTAAAAGTGAATTTCAAAAAAATATTTTGATAATCAAATGTGATAAAAATAACAAGAAAAGAAAATAAATCTGTTGAGTTGATTCTCTCGATTTCAGGGTCTCTTAATCTTTGCTCGCGTAGCATGACTATCTTTGTCTGTACTAATCCTCTTCACATCCTTGCAGAATTTCACATTCTGCACAAAAACTCACAAATTCCCCATATCTTCCTCAACAATGTCAACCTTTTCACATGACACATATCTATGGGTTCAATACCACAAACTCTTTGGAAATTTCAGTTCTCGTTTTGAAATAAGTCCCTAACTTCTTGTTCCCTTGTTTCAAGGTTGGTCCCTAACTTCCGATTCACTTTTTGAGATTGATCCTTAAATTTTAATTCTGATTTTGGGATCAGTCCCTAACTTCTAAATCCATCTTTCCAAGATCAGTCCCTAACTTCTGATTCCCTCATTTTAAGGTTGGTCCCTAACTTCTGATTCTCTTTTTGAGATTGATCATTAAATTTCAATTCTAAATTTGGAATAAGTCCCTAGCTTCTGATTCCCACTTTTCAGAATCAGTCCCTAACTTCTGATTCTCTCGTTTCAGAATCAGTCACTAACTTCTGATTCCCTCCATTCGAGGTCGGTCCCTAACTTCCAACTCACTTTTTGATATTGATACCTAAATTTCAATTCACATTTTGGAATCACTTTCTAACTTCTGATTCCCTCATTTTGAGGTCGGTCCCTAACTTCTGACTCTCTTTTTGAGATTGATACCGAAATTTCAATTCTCGTTTTGAAATCAGTTCCTAACTTCTGATTTTCTTCTTTCGAGGTCGGTCCCTAACTTCTGACTCTCTTTTGAGATTAAATTTCAATTCTCATTTTGAAATCAGTACCTAAATTTTGATTATTATATTTTGACTTTCTTTCTGAGATTGATACCTAAATTTCAATTCTCGTTTTGAGATCAGTACCTAAATTTTGATTCCTATATTTTGACTTTTCTTTNCTCACTTTTTGATATTGATACCTAAATTTCAATTCACATTTTGGAATCACTTTCTAACTTCTGATTCCCTCAGTTTTGAGGTCGGTCCCTAACTTCTGACTCTCTTTTCGAGATTGATACCGAAATTTCAATTCTCGTTTTGAAATCAGTTCCTAACTTATGATTTCCTCCTTTCGAGGTCGGTCCCTAACTTCTGACTCTGTTTTTGAGATTAAATTTCAATTCTCATTTTGAAATCAGTACCTAAATTTTGATTATTATATTTTGACTTTCCTTCTCAGATTGATACCTAAATTTCAATTCTCATTTCGAGATCAGTACCTAAATTTTGATTCCTATATTTTGACTTTTCTTCGAGATTGATACCAAAATTTCAATTCTAATTTTGAGATCAGTACCAAAATTTTGATTCTTATCTTTTGAAGTCGATACCTAAATTCTGATTTTCTTTTGGGATTGATACCTAAATTTCAATTCCCACCTCAGGGACAGCACCTACAAACTGACTCCCATCCTCTATAAGCACCTAAAATTCGATAACTCAAACCCACTCTCCATTCCCCAACAAGAGTTTCTACCTCCAAATTTAGATCAAATATTTTCTTGCTAATTCCCTAAAAAAAAAATAGCACACAAAATTCNTTGAAGTCGATACCTAAATTCTGATTTTCTTTTGGGATTGATACCTAAATTTCAATTCCCACCTCAGGGACAACACCTACAAATTGACTCCCATCCTCTATAAGCACCTAAAATTCGATAACTCAAACCCACTCTTCGTTCCCCAACAAGAGTTTCTACCTCCAAATTTAGATCAAATATTTTCTTGCTAATTTCCTAAAAAAAAATAGCACACAAAATTGTAAACTCCTTCTATGTCTATCGACTTAGGAGTTTGTATTAGTTTTGTTGATCCCGTCGGTCAATGCCAATACGAGTGGTGGCTTGCCCAGCAAACCATACCTTTTCGAGGTCCATTTGTTGAGCTCACTTCTGGTTGAGATTTATTTTTCCCTTNAAACTCCTTCTATGTCTATCGACTTAGGAGTTTGTATTAGTTTTGTTGATCCCGTCGGTCAATGCCAATACGCGTGGTGGCTTGCCCAGCAAACCATACCTTTTCGGGGTCCATTTTTTGAGCTCACTTCTGGTTGAGATTTATTTTTCCCTCTTTAGTTGTCTAAGGTCTGGCCATGTGTTCGAAAAATTATGAAAATTATTGTTCTGAGTTCCTTTTGATCAGGGGCATTTTTTAAAAATAAAACCCATTTTTGTGAAAATATTTCATTTTTTAAAAACATACTTTGAATTAAAATAATTAAAATAGTCAAAATTTTCAAAAATACAAAAATGGTTCATTATGAGTGGAAATGTCCCCTGATCACTTAGAATTCATTAAGACCTTTTTCCTAATTTTTCTAAGTTAAAAATAAATTTAAAGGCATAAAAAATGATTTTTTCATATTTTTCTCACTAAAATAGTTATATTAAATAAATTAAAAATCACAAAAATAGAAAATTTGATTCTCTGAGTTTTCTGAACTCAGAGGAGTCTAATAAAAATATAAAAATATTTTTTGTAATTAAAAAACTATTTTCTATTTAAATAAATCTTGAAAATTGTTCTAAAATTTAATTCAAAAAATCATGAAATTTTGTCTAAGTGTTTCTCTGACCTTAGGAAACCTCTAACAATTTTTTCATAAATATAAATTTTATTTTGGATAATTAAATAAATTAACTTTTGAAATCCTTATCTTCTAAATTTAAATAATTATCTAAATTAAATCAAATTTTGAGAAGTCCACATATCCTCCTCTAACATTTTAATTACGTCATGGACATAACACTTTAAAGCCTCAAAATCATTTGAGTTGTGTTTAAAGATTTATGAGATAAAGTCCCCCAAGGGGAAGATAGTCATTTTGGACTTTGGTGCCCTTACTAAAATTTAGGGTTAACGAGGGATAAATGGGTAACTTTGATCCTGATAATTGTGTTTGGATAATTGAAATACAATGGGATTATAAGGTAGAAACTTACCCTCCAACTTTGCACAACATCAACAAATAATAACTTCCCATAATCTTCATGACTATGAAGTCAACTAATCTCAAAAATTTTCTTTAGTGAGGGGCTTAAGCTAAAAGGATGATAATTTAATTTCTTTAAGCCCAAAATTGATGATAATTTGATCTTTAAATGAAAATACACGTTACTTAAATTAAAATCTTAACCTGCAAAAAAATGCCCATCATGATTGTTAAGGGCTTGGTAGTGACCTAGGCTCGATGTCTAAATTCAATTGATTGGGTTTAAAAGATGATAAGATTGGTGATTAATATCTTTAAAAACTACAAGCCTGACCTTAATTGTGGACACCACAACCTTAAATGACCAAAAACTTGCCTTAGGGGCACTCACTCACATCACTCTTAAATGGAATGTCAATTGATTAATTGAGTACCCTACTCTTGGGATAATTGAATTGTTAAGTTTCACCAGGCAATGGGGTAGCCACGCTCTAAACTTGGATGACTATTAGAACATTATGATAAGTTCAGAAATGAACTCAAAATAATTCAAGAGATCTTCGAAATAGTTTAAGGTCATATCCCAGGCAATTTGAAATCTTTTGGATGTTTTGAAGAACAAATTGAACTTATTGCACTTTGTCCCAAAAATTATCTACTAAGATCTTTTGAGATTCAACATAGTCAAAGCTTAGGGTTTGGTAGCTAAACCTTCATCTACTTATGTAATTTAAATTCCTTGCAATATTATATACATGCCTTGCAAGTACTGACCTTTCAGGTGGTGGAACGAGAATACTTGTCAATATGCTTTTACATTAATGCATTTACCTTCCCATACTTCTTGTCTTGATCTTGTATGTTAAATAACAATGACACCATGCATGAAAATCANTGGGATAATTGAATTGTTAAGTTTCACCAGGCAATGGGGTAGCCACGCTCTAAACTTGGATGACTATTAGAAAATTATGATAAGTTCAGAAATGAACTCAAAATAATTCAAGAGATCTTCAAAATAGTTTAAGGTCATATCCTAGGCAATTTGAAATCTTTTGGATGTTTTGAAGAACAAATTGAACTTATTGCACTTTGTCCCAAAAATTATCTACTAAGATCTTTTGAGATTCAACATAGTCAAAGCTTAGGGTTTGGTAGCTAAACCTTCATCCACTTATGTAATTTAAATTCCTTGCAATATTATATACATGCCTTGCAAGTACTGACATTTCAGGTGGTGGAACGAGAATACTTGTCAATATGCTTTTACATTAATGCATTTACCTTCCCACACTTCTTGTCTTGATCTTGTATGTTAAATAACGATGACACCATGCATGAAAATCGAAACTGCTAGGGTAGCCCCAAAACCAAAACCAAGACTAAAATCAAAACTAAAATCAACCAAAATAAAATTTACCGCCACAACATTCAAAATATAGAACAACTCAAAATTTAATAACAAACATCACCAAATAACAATTACAACTAAATTAAGACGTCTCTATCGGATGACCGAAAATACCTCGTAGGAGTTAACCTACGATTGCTAACAACATTTCCCACGATCTAAATGAAAGTGGAACTCATTAAGTTGAGTTTAGTAAATTCATTTGGACTAAGTAAATCCAATAGAAAATAGAGTTATCTGAACGAGGGAATTATAGTATTTTAACCGGTGATGCTCTAATCAACTTCAACATGCCCCATAATATTTAAAGAACTTTAACTATAAGGCCATCTGATTTGACATCTCAACTTGACACACTGGAAAACTTAAACTCGTTACGACAAGGAACTTGGAGCTAGCATGGTGGGCTGCACGGCCATCTTCAACTGCAAAACATGTCTTCCACACCTAAACAAATTTCCTTCCTTAGAATTAAAGAACAAGCTATAGGATTTCAAGGTCTTTTCCTTATGAAACATAAATCCTCACCTTATCTTTAGGTCTTTGTACAACTCTGTTGTACAATCTAAGATCTAACTTGTCTTAGGATTCTAAAGTTGTCGTTTCTCACGGCCTAAACCCTCACACTTCTAGTCTATTTGTGTGATCGTTTCACATGAATGTAAGCCCTAACAAATAAAATTGGCAGGATGAAACACCTAAATATTTCTCCTTGAAATTGAAGCAAAACATTATGATAGCTTGGGAGGTCACCGAGGTTCTCCTTTGAATCTATGACATCCTCTAGTTCTTCCTCCTTTGGATTCCAAAAACAAAATGTTCCAAATTTGAGCCATTCCCCATTCACACCTCCTTGTCTGATTTCNTGGTTCATTATGAGTGGAAATGTCCCCTGATCACTTAGAATTCATTAAGACCTTTTTCCTAATTTTTCTAAGCTAAAAATAAATTTAAAGGCTTAAAAAATGATTTTTTCATATTTTTCTCACTAAAATAATTATATTAAATAAATTTAAAATCACAAAAATAGAAAATTTGATTCTCTGAGTTTTCTAAACTCAAAGGAGTCTATTAAAAATATAAAAATATTTTTTGTAATTAAAACACTATTTTCTATTTAAATAAATCTTGAAAATTGTTCTAAAATTTGATTCAAAAAATCATGAAATTTTGTCTAAGTGTTTCTCTGACCTTAGAAAACCTCTAATAATTTTTCCATAAATATAAATTTTATTTTGGATAATTAAATAAATTAACTTTTGAAATCCTTTTCTTCTAAATTTAAATAATTATCTAAATTAAATCAAATTTTGAGAAGTCCACATATCCTCCTCTAACATTTTAATTACGTCAAGGACATAACACTTTAAAGCCTCAAAATCATTTGAGTTGTGTTTAAGTATTTATGAGATAAAGTCCCCCAAGGGCAAGATAGTCATTTTGGACTTTGGTGCCCTTATTAAAATTTAGGGTTAACCAGGGATAAATGGGTAACTTTGATCGTGATAATTGTGTTTGGATAATTGAAATACAATGCGATTATAAGGTAGAAACTTACCCTCCAACTTTGCACAACATCAACAAATAATAACTTCCCATAATCTTCATGACTGTGAAGTCAACTAATCTCGAAAATTTTTTTTAGTGAGGGGCTTAAGCTAAAAGGATGATAATTTAATTTCCTTAAGCCCAAAATTGATGATAATTTGATCTTTAAATGAAAATACACGTTACTTAAATTAAAATCTTAACCTGCAAAAAAATGCCCATCATGATTGTTAAGGGCTTGGTAGTGACCTAGGCTCGATGTCTAAATTCAATTGATTGGGTTTAAAAGATGATAAGATTGGTGATTAATATCTTTAAAAACTACAAGCCTGACCTTAATTGTGGACACCACAACCTTAAAAGACCAAAAACTTGCCTTAGGGGCACTCACTCACATCACTCTTAAATGGAATGTCAATTGATTAATTGAGTACCCTACTCTTGGGATAATTGAATTGTTAAGTTTCACCAGGCAATGGGGTAGCCACGCTCTAAACTTGGATGACTATTAGAAAATTATGATAAGTTCAGAAATGAACTCAAAATAATTCAAGAGATCTTCAAAATAGTTTAAGGTCATATCCTAGGCAATTTGAAATCTTTTGGATGTTTTGAAGAACAAATTGAACTTATTGCACTTTGTCCCAAAAATTATCTACTAAGATCTTTTGAGATTCAACATAGTCAAAGCTTAGGGTTTGGTAGCTAAACCTTCATCCACTTATGTAATTTAAATTCCTTGCAATATTATATACATGCCTTGCAAGTACTGACATTTCAGGTGGTGGAACGAGAATACTTGTCAATATGCTTTTACATTAATGCATTTACCTTCCCACACTTCTTGTCTTGATCTTGTATGTTAAATAACGATGACACCATGCATGAAAATCGAAACTGCTAGGGTAGCCCCAAAACCAAAACCAAGACTAAAATCAAAACTAAAATCAACCAAAATAAAATTTACCGCCACAACATTCAAAATATAGAACAACTCAAAATTTAATAACAAACATCACCAAATAACAATTACAACTAAATTAAGACGTCTCTATCGGATGACCGAAAATACCTCGTAGGAGTTAACCTACGATTGCTAACAACATTTCCCACGATCTAAATGAAAGTATGGAACTCATTAAGTTGAGTTTAGTAAATTCATTTGGACTAAGTAAATCCAATAGAAAATAGAGTTATCTGAACGAGGGAATTATAGTATTTTAACCGGTGATGCTCTAATCAACTTCAACATGCCCCATAATATTTAAAGAACTTTAACTATAAGGCCATCTGATTTGACATCTCAACTTGACACACTGGAAAACTTAAACTCGTTACGACAAGGAACTTGGAGCTAGCATGGTGGGCTGCACGGCCATCTTCAACTGCAAAACATGTCTTCCACACCTAAACAAATTTCCTTCCTTAGAATTAAAGAACAAGCTATAGGATTTCAAGGTCTTTTCCTTATGAAACATAAATCCTCACCTTATCTTTAGGTCTTTGTACAACTCTGTTGTACAATCTAAGATCTAACTTGTCTTAGGATTCTAAAGTTGTCGTTTCTCACGGCCTAAACCCTCACACTTCTAGTCTATTTGTGTGATCGTTTCACATGAATGTAAGCCCTAACAAATAAAATTGGCAGGATGAAACACCTAAATATTTCTCCTTGAAATTGAAGCAAAACATTATGATAGCTTGGGAGGTCACCGAGGTTCTCCTTTGAATCTATGACATCCTCTAGTTCTTCCTCCTTTGGATTCCAAAAACAAAATGTTCCAAATTTGAGCCATTCCCCATTCACACCTCCTTGTCTGATTTCGTTGAAAAGTCCTATCCTTTTGTACTCCTTGAAGATAATATTTTCTTATTTTTATCGAGAGTTTTCTTTGGTGACTTTGGTTATCTAGGAAACTATAAAGGCTTGCCCTTATAGGAAGCTTGTCCGAACCCAGCTTAATATAAACCGTATTTAATTCTTCATAGCAAATAGGGGAACTTCTCGGCAAATAAAATGGTTTTTTATACCAAATGGATGTCATATGTTTCTTAGTTTATTTGATCAAGCCTCACCCTCAAGTCTTGTGTTTATCTTTTGGGATAGATACAAGATTTGAGGTATAGTGCTCTTTCATTTAAACTATAAAAAATATGGGATCAGTTTGATTTCATATTTTTCTAAACTATGTATATATATATATATATGTAAATTAAACGACTCTCCGAAGCGGGTGACGGGACTTTGATTCCAGCGACCGAGAGCTTTTAACGGGCAACTACCCTACACCCAAAATAGTGTCGACCAGCTTCTAGTGACTCTATTAGGGACTAGCTTCTCTCTCCATTTTATCTTCATACATTGATAATGTGTCATGTCACTTATGGACCAGATTACCCTTCTTCCGTTGACATGCTTCACCTATTTCATTCTTGAGTGAGTACAGACAACTCCTTTGGACTTCAGGACCGTCTGTTCAACCACCTTTGAACAGAGTGGTTCAGTAGTTCATTAGGACTTTTAATTTTTCTGTGGGGTCGGACCCCCAATAGGTGTGTTGGTGGACTAGTTCCTCTTGGGTGTTGTGCGTTGTAAAGTTGGTCCCGCACTGGATCCTAAACTTTGCATTTTCCTCATATCCTTTGGGTTTGGTTTGCATCTCTGCAAATCAAGCCAAATTTTTGCATCTCTTCATGCCCTTTTAACTTGTTAATTGATGCTTTAAACACAAATAAATAAAAAAATTTAAAAATAAAAAAATAAAGGATATGCGCAGTTTATAGGACAAGCGTGTTAACTTGAGTACTTCTGTTGAAATTGTAAGGCACGGGACGTCACTGACTTTTATAAATTAATCAAATGACAGGGAGGATGTCTTCACCAAAGTTGATCTTTTCTTTTGCCTCCGGAATGGAGTTCACTGTCAAGAGGGATGAACTGTCTGACCTGGCAGTTATTAAGTTTGGACAAGGATTCGATGATATTAGAGTCAAGTTTGGGAAGGTGGTCGTCACAGTAATGAAATTTGAAAAAGATAAGTCCATGGAACCTATTGTAGAGTTCAACTTGAAATCTTCCATGGAATTCTCCCCTCCAAAGTTGTCGGTCAAAAAGAGCCCTACAAGTGCTATAAAATCTATCGTTAGGAGTGTTGGGACTTCTCCGAGGACTGCTTCTACTCGTACTAATGGGTTCAACATCACTGCGCCAACTGCCCTGTTGAATAAAAGAAAACATATTCTACATGAGGAAGAGTCAGTTGACGTTATATCCCACCATTTTTTCAATTCAAGATTGGGTCCAACTCAAAGCCTGCGCAACTGATAATGGATGAAATGCCTCCTGGCTACTATTGTGCTACTATTGTCGTTTAAAGGGGATATTAGCAGGATCAGTGTTAGTCTGTTCCACCCCTCCCATTGCAATGAATAAAAGGAAAGAAAGAGTTTGTTGTCGTCCAGAATTGTTCGATATTTGGAAAACTCATCACCTGAAAGAAAATTTTGGATGTTTTAATACGAATATGACTTAAGGGGAGAATGAAATTAATGCCCTAGTAACTGATTCATCCACTTTAAAGAATTTGGACTAGGTCCTAAGTTTATTTCAAAATAAGCTAGTGTGGTTGAAATACAAGTAAATGACTTGGGATATCATGAGACTTTTACTTTCTTGCTACATGACTTGGTCCTGACTTTTGAACAAGTTATAATACCCAGAATTTGACTTAAGAAACTTTTAAGGATTATTAGTTAGGGAGTTTGGACATTCAAAATCTTAAAAAAAAATTTTCCACCAGATATAGTAATTCTAAGAAAATAAAGGGAGCAAAAAAAATTGTGAGTCCCCTTAGAAGAAGCTTGAGGTGAGCATAACATCAAAAATTGGTGTCTGAGTTAAGACATTCAAAACCCTTAAATCATGCTCTACTAGATATATTAATTCTCAAACAAACATGGGAAAAAAAAGAGAAAAAAAAAGAAGAAAAAAAATAATGTGAAAAGTTTGATCCAAAAAATTAAAGCAAAAGAAGAGTCTCCCTGAGAAGAAGCTTGGGGTGGACGTATAAAAAAAAATTGGTGTCTGAGTTTCCCGTAATTAATGAAACTTGAAATGCTCTCTTAAGAAAATTCTTTCGATATTATATTCAAGAAAAAGTTTAACGATCTTGAGTCTTTTGGTCAGTTATTAATTGACTTAGAAATATCTTTGGAAAGCTAAAAATATTTTGATCACACAACCAAAATTCTGAAATTCGCTTAGACTTAGAAAGAAAGAATTAAAGAGATGGTGATGATATTAGCACTTAATGGAAATTCAACCCTAAGGTAGTATCCTTTGTTTCCCAACAAATATAACTCGAACAACAATTTGAAGAACGTCAGAGTGACTCCTCAAAGATGAAATGAATAACTTTTATAGAATCAATGCAAAAGCAAACGACAACTACTACAAATGGAGCTACAAACTTGCAGCCTCTTCAGCTGTGGTTTCCTTAGAGATAACAAATCTTTATAGGTACTTGAATGAATATAATTCCAATAGTACCTTAAAGAATGGGCTAATTTCTACACTTGTCATTTGTCAGTGGACGATATTTCAAGAAACACCGTGCCTCGTGTTTCAGAGACGACGACTCGTTCTTAGAGACTTAGATGTTGCGCAACAAAGTAAAAATCTACATCTCATTTTTTTTCCTTATAAATCTTTGCATAGATATTTCAATAAAATTCAGCACTACATGAACTTCTACGAACATACTATACTCCTCACAAAATTTTTTGAAATTTTTTGCATACCCCATAGAGAGTCACACTCCTCACCACTCCTTGTATTCGAGGCAAGTCTTTGGAGCCCTGTTCCCTTTTTAGCACTCAATCAAACCTCTTGATTTTCCCGAGGTCAGTACAGGAATTCGGATTCTCACTTTAAAGTCATTCTTCTTGGCGTAATGTCCTTAATGTTAGCCATCTTTTGACTAGATCCAGTTTGAACGTAATGTCCCAAGTGGTAGCTCAAACTAGTATAGTCTTCCTCCTTGGTGTAATGTCCTTAATGGTAGCCATCTTTTGACTAGATCCAGTTTGAACATAATGTTCCTAGTGGTAGCTCAAACTGCTATAGTTTTCCTCTTTGGCGTAATGTCCTTAATGGTAGCCATCTTTCGACTAGATTCAGTTCAAACGTAATGTCCCTAGCTGTAGCTCGAATTGGTATAGTCTTCCTCTTTGGTGTAAAGACTTTAATGATAACCATCTTTTGACTAGATCCAGTTTGGACGTAATGTCCCTGGCGGTAGCTCAAACTAGGATAGTCTTCCTACTTGGCCTAATGTCCTTAATGGTAGCCATCTTTTGACTAGATCCAGTTTCGACGTAATGTCCCTAGCGGTAGCTTGAACTGGTATAGTCTTTTTTCTTGGCGTAATGTTCTTAATGGTAGCCATCTTTCGACTAGATCCAGTGAGGACGTAATGTACCTAGCCATAACTCAAACTGGAATAGTCTTTCCTTTCTGGCGTAATGTCTTTAATGGTAGCCATCCTTTGACTAAATCCAGCTCGGACGTAATGTCCCTAGCGGTAGCTCAAACTGGTATAGTCTTTCTTCTTGGTGTAATGTCCTTAATGGTAGCCATCCTTTGACTTGATCCAGTTCGGCAAATTGGTATAGTCTTCCTCATTGGCGTAAGGTCCTTAATGGTAGCCATCTTTGACTAGATCTAGTTCTAACGTAATGTTCGTAGTGGTAGCTCAAAGTGGTATATTCTTTCCTTTCCAGCGTAATGTACTTAATGTTTATCGTCCTTTTCACTATTGTCAACCATTTGAGTTGGATGTAAGTCCCCGTACTTTCCACCTCGATTCGGTCCTCTCACACAATCATATTCTCTAAAATTATTAATGTTGAAATTAAAATTAAACATTGAATTAGAAATCAAGTCTCCACCTCAATCGTCAGTTTTCCCGATGGTTATTTCTGGAATCTCTGTTCTTTTCCTAGTGAGAGTATCAGTTACTCCCCAGCAGAAACAATTATTCCTCAATTCTACACTCCTTTCTATGTCTATTAACTTAGGAGTTTCTGTTGGTTTTGTTTATCTTGTCGGACAACGCCAATACGTGCGGCGTGTTTGCCCCGCACACCACACCTATAGGGGGTCCATTTGTTCACCTCACTTTTGGTTGAGGTTTTGTTTTTTCCTTCTTAGTAGCCTAAAGTCTAGCCATAGGATTTTCNATTTTAAATACTTAAATTTCTTTTATTAAAAATAATTTTCAAAACTATTATTATATTTTTTAAGTAAAGGATATATTTTCCAAATCTTTGCCTTAGGAGAAGAAGAGTGAAATTAAAAAATCATTAAAGGACTATCCAAATATAGTAATCCTCACCTAAAAAAACGAAAAAGGAAAGAAAAAGAAAAAGAATAAGAATAAGAATAAGAAAAAGAAAGAAAAAGTAAAGTTGAAAAAGGGAGGAGAGCTTGAAGATTAGTGTCTAATCAAAAATTGGTTCCACGTCTAATCTTTTTAAAGTATAAAACTTGAAAAACTCTTAAATTTAAAGATATAATATAGTAAGTATAATTATTCTTAATAAAATTTTTTAAGTAGGGGAGATAGAATGCCTGAACCATATATTTGGTAAATCCACAAGTATCTCTGAACTAGATAGGAATTCATATTTTCAGACTTCTTCACATTAAAAATTTTTAAGTAGGGGAGATAGACTTCTTCACATTTCAGACTTACAACAATTTACATCTAACAGTGGAGTCAGAAGCAGAAGCATATCTAGGAAAAGAGGATCGGTAAGCATGTTGACCTCACTTTTGGTTGAGGTCTAGTTTTTTTCTCTTTAGTAGCCTAATGGGGGTCCATTTGTTGACCTCACTTTTGGTTGAGGTTTAGTTCTTCCTTTTTAGTAGCCTAAGGCATAGGACTTTCCTATTGACTATTCTTAGAAAACTAGAAAAGGCACCCTCACCATTAGAAATCCCATAGGACTTTCCTGTTGACTATTCCTAGAAAACTAGAAAAGGAACCCTCACCATTAGAAATTCCAAACTCCTTGCTCAACTTGAAGTTTCACATATTGGTCCTAACCCCAAGCACATAGTAGGTGGGGTCATTATGGGGGAGCTCAAGGAGAGTTCCCATAGGACTGCTTGTCGTGAGTGTTGACTCTGGGTTTTGGTCTAGAGCTAAGGTACTCACTTCACTTACAATCACTAACAAATACAAACCCAAAATTTCTTGACTTTGATCTCTTAATCCTTTGAGAGACTCGTGTAGATGGTCCCCTAAATCCACTGGCCCTCGGCTAGGATTTAGCTAAGACAGTACATAGAGGACCCAAAAGGGGTTTCCATTGGTCCATAGCTCATTTATGATGGTTAGTTCCCCAATTCTACCAAAAATACACAACTTGGCTATTTTACACTAAACTCCCCAAAATTACCTAAGTAGCCTTAAAACCTTAAATTTGTTCAAAATTCTCATATTTACCCAAAATACCCAAATTTGTTCAAAAATTATTTCAAACCTTTTGAAAACATCCAAATTACCTAAGATCACCAAAAATGGCCAAATTACCAAAATGCCCCACCTTAGCCCAAAATTTCAAAGATTCCAAAAAATCCCCAAAATTCCCAAAACCTTCCAAATATTCCTCATTTCATTTTTTTCAACTACCACATGACCAATTTGATCATTTTGACCAAAACCCCCCAAATTGCCTTTAAAAGCCCAATTTCCCTAAATTCGTCTCAAATGTCCATCAATTTGGTCTCAATTTCCCCCAAATTTCAATTCTAAACTCAAATTCACCTTTCATATGACCAATCTAAACCAAATCCAAGCTCAATTGGCCCATTCTTTGAGCCCAACTTTGATCTAAATCAAACGCCCAATTTTTTTCATGACTTAATCTCCCCAAAATTACCTAAGTACCCTTAAAACCTTAAATTTGTCCAAAATTCTCATNGGGGTTTCCATTGGTCCATAGCTCATTTATGATGGTTAGTTCCCCAATTCTACCAAAAATACACAACTTGGCTATTTTACACTAAACTCCCCAAAATTACCTAAGTAGCCTTAAAACCTTAAATTTGTTCAAAATTCTCATTTTACCCCAAAATACCCAAATTTGTTCAAAAATTATTTCAAACCTTTTGAAAACATCCAAATTACCTAAGATCACCAAAAATGGCCAAATTACCAAAATGCCCCACCTTAGCCCAAAATTTCAAAGATTCCAAAAAATCCCCAAAATTCCCAAAACCTTCCAAATATTCCTCATTTCATTTTTTTCAACTACCACATGACCAATTTGATCATTTTGACCAAAACCCCCCAAATTGCCTTTAAAAGCCCAATTTCCCTAAATTCGTCTCAAATGTCCATCAATTTGGTCTCAATTTCCCCCAAATTTCAATTCTAAACTCAAATTCACCTTTCATATGACCAATCTAAACCAAATCCAAGCTCAATTGGCCCATTCTTTGAGCCCAACTTTGATCTAAATCAAACGCCCAATTTTTTTCATGACTTAATCTCCCCAAAATTACCTAAGTACCCTTAAAACCTTAAATTTGTCCAAAATTCTCATATTTACCAAAAATACCCAAATTTGTTCAAAAATTATTTCAAACCTTTTGAAAACATCCAAATTACCCAAGATCACCAAAAATTGCCAAATTACCAAAATGCCCCACCTTAGCCCAAAATTTCAAAGATTCCAAAAAATCCCCAAAATTCCCAAAACCTTCCAAATATTCCTAATTTCATTTTTCTCAACTACCACATGACCCAATTTGATCATTTTGACCAAAACCCCCCAAAATGCCTTTAAAAGCCCAATTTCCCTAAATTCGTCTCAAATGTCCATCAATTTGGTTTCAATTTCCCTCAATTTCAATTCTAAACTCAAATTCACCTTTCATATGACCAATCTAAACCAAATCCAAGCTCAATTGGCCCATTTTTTGAGCCCAACTTTGATCTAAATCAAACGCCCAATTTTTGTCATATGACTTAATCTCACCAAATTGAACATATATCCTAGCCCACTTTAGACCCAAGTATAGCCCAACATGCCCAAAGTGACCAAAATTCCAAAATCCTTCAAATTGAACCCCCAATTGAACTTAAAATCACTTCAATCCTTCACCAAAAATGTTCATTAAAATCATCTACATAATGTTGATCAATCAATTGGGCTCAAGGTCATGGCTAGCCTAGTTCAAACCCAAGCTTTAACCAAATTGACCTACATGAGCCCCTTCACCAAAAGTTGACGCAATCTAGCCAAATTGGCCAACCAAAAACCACCACAGCCAAATTTTGGACCTTCGTGACTAGACTAAACCCCATGGAACCACCCAAATGAGCCATGGACCAAAGGATCCACAAATCAAAATATTTACTTCCAAAATTGCTTAAGCCTAAGGGATTTTTGTCAAAACAAAACACCTCCCAAAATTAATTGTTGTGACATATTCCCCTGGCTCACCTGACCTCTTGGCCACCTCCCCCAACCTTGTCGGCCGGCCTAATCACAGGAGGAGCCAAAACCGTGAGCCACCACCCAAAATTTAAACCCAATTCAAACCATGAGGCCACCTCATCCATTTTAAATTTAGAGTTTCTCTGCCCTCCACAAGCATCATTTTACACTTCTCAATTGGCCACAGAGCAACCATAAGCCATTTTTATAAAACCTCCACCTCGATGCCCATGGAAGGGGTGCTGAATATTTCTTAAGGATACCCTTTGAAATCACTCTCTGAGCTTCCTTGAGACCTCCACAGTGCAACCTAACCACTCTATTGCCCTAACTTCCCATGTCGGAGTTCAATTTTTGAGCTCAAATCCTTGCGGGAGATGGGATATTCTCCACCACACCTCCGCAGTGCACCAAATCCAAATTAAACTCACCCACACCATCACCACACTAAACTAAGACAAAGTCCCATCAAATCCCCCTCATACAGAGTCTCTAAGATAGCTCAAGACCAACACCCAAATCCGACCTTAATCGAATTCGGGTCTAGACCTTTCACCATGACCAGAGGCTCAATCCTTAGCCTCCTTGGACCTTCACGAACGTACCGAGCACCTCTGATTGAAGTTTCTCTTCTCAGACCAAAGGTATTGAACTTCCCCTATTCCCGAGCCTATTTTAATTCTCCATTTAATTAGAATTAATTTAATGGCATGATTACCATATGGATGTGTTTGTCACACTTAGACGAGTCCATAAAATCAAACCCCACGAGATTTGATTGAGTCTAGAGGGAGATCTTAAGGTTTTAGTGTGGACGGTTCTCGTGTTAGCCTATTTGGGTACGACGACGGGGAGTCGTCCGATCGCGTGTTTATCTCGTTAACGGACGAGATCTAGCCGGATGAACTCTCGGTGCGTGAACCGCGGGCCGCGTCGCATGCCAAGGTGGAAAGCGCAACGAATGGGAGCGAGTCGCGTCGCTGTTTGGAGCTGCCTAGGATGAGGTGGTGCCACGCGTTTAAATAGATAAATAGGGAATTAAATAAATCATAAAATGATCCATAACTTCGAAAATTCATATCTTGGTGTAGAAAAATCATAAAAAAAAATACTTTCTTACTCAGTGAACAATGGAGAATAATGTAGAAATAAGTTAAATATTATGTGTATTTTATTTTTAATTAATTAAACACTATTTTGAATCTTTTAATTCCTCAAGCATGTAGACATTTCACAATGGCTTGAAATTTTGGCATGTTGTTGCCTTTGTCTTAGGGAATCTTCTCTGATTTTGCCAAAGTCATAGGAGATATCTAGATAGATCCATAATTTTCAAGTTTATGTCTATTACTTGCATAAATTAATCATAATAATTAGTATGTTTAAGAAAATCTAAGAAAATTTTGGAAGATTTGTTGTGACCAGAGAACCCTTTGAAAAATATTTCATGAATTAAGTCATTAAGAATGCACAAAATCTTCACAAACCCTAAAATGCAAAGAAAATTAATTTTGGGAAACATAGACATCTAAATGACTTGATTTTTAATCTCCACTAAGATTCAAAGTTCAGAGAACTTCCCATAAAAATTTCAAAATATTTGGAGCTCATTTGATAACTCAAATTGATTTTCTAAGTTAAATGTCATTTTTAACACAAACGATTTTTAACAATTAAAATATAACTCAAAAAATTATAAAAATTAGTTTTTGGAGTTCTCTATGATCAGATGAATTTTCTAAAAATAAATTTGTAATTAAAAAAAATCAATTTTTAAGCTTTTTTTTTATATTTAAATAATTAAAAAATAATAAAAATCACAAAAATAATAAAATTCATGAAAATGTCCTAAATTGTTTCCTAAGCATTTGGGAACAATTGGAATTTTTTTCCTAATTTTCTAAATGAAGATACTGAATTTTGAAGCTTAAAATAATTTTTTAAGACTAAAAATGAATTTTCACTAAAATAATTTTAGCAATTCAAAGAAAAATCAGAAAAATGTGAAATATGTTTCTCGGGATTCCTTGACCTCAGAGATATTTCATAAAAATATAAAACTTAATTTTCCATATTTAAAATATTTTATAATTACTAAATACTCGAGAACTTAAAATAATTCTAATAATTCAAATAAAATTCAAACAATCATGAAATTTGATCTAAGTGTTCCTCTGGTCTACGTCTACCTCCAGTAAGAATTTCAAGTGATTGGACCTTATCTTGGTCAAGTTATGAAATTTTCTTTGAAAAATCCTATTCTTGCATATAAATAAAGATATAAATTAGATTAAAATTTGAAAAATCACATTTTCTCCTCTGATGTCTTAATTGACCGATGAGTAAGGTGGGATGCAAATTCCAAAGTTATTTGAATTAAATTTAATGAATTATGAAGTATTAGAGTCTTAGAGTCAAAAGTGTAATTTTAGAATTTTAACTTTAATTAACATTTAGGCTTAATTCATGAAAGGGAAATGGGCAACCTTTTTATCTTAATTAACATATTTGGATGATTAAAACACAAGAGATTAATTGGTAAGAACCAATATCACTTCTTCCAATTAAAGGATAAATCTGAAATTTCCTAGATGATTAAAATTTGGAAGTCTATCAAATTAAATGATCCTAGACTTATAGGTATTAGTTTTGGGTGCTAATAACTCACTAATTTAATACCTAATCTGGTGTTTAAGTGACATTCAAATTTTTTTATGATGAATTATTATCACTTATAAATCTCCTTCAAAATGACTAAAACATCCACCAGGATCGTAAAGGCTTAATAATGAACTAAGCTAAATCAAATTTGATTAAATGAGGATTAGAAGAGTGAATAAAAATTGAACACCTTTGAAACACTACAAGCCCAAGTTAAAACCAAAATTGGCTAAGTGTCCTAATAACACTAACTTGGCCCTTTAAGGATTTTCACCTGCATAATTCTCAAATTGAATGATAAATGATAATTACCCTACTCTTAGGGATGATTGAAACATCAATGTTCATTGAGCATTGGAGATATTTACAGGATGGGTTATTAAGCAACATAATGAGTTTAAAAAGAGCTCGAGACTTTTCACCAGGCAGTGAGGGAAGCATTAACCTGCTTCTTTCTCCAGATCTGTTGGATACATCGGAGGTCTATTAAACTTAATATATTTTGTTTAACTAAAATCATCCTTAATCAAATCAATAGGGACCCACCAAGATATGACCTAGGGTTGGGTAGATCACTAAAACCTTACTTTTGCACTTTATATAAAGTGCTCTCAGATGCATTTTGAGTTTCAGGTGGTAGAACGAGAAGACTCGTCAGGTCCGTTTTTAATAATTTACAGTATCGTCTTTCTTGTACTTTCATACTGTACTTTTTATGCTTACAAAATTTGCATGTTAAACAACGATGTCACCATATATGAAAACCAAAACTGCTAGGGTAGCCACAAAACGGAAACCAAAACCAAAATCAAATTTAAAATTAGCCAAGATAAACTTCACTGTCACAACATTCAAAATATAAGATAACTCAAAATTTAATCATAAATATCACGAAACAATAATTGCAACTAAATTCAGACGTCTCTATCTGATAATCTGAAATCCCTCGGAGGAGGTAACTTATGGTTGCTAACGATGTTTTTCACGGTCTAAATGAATGTATGGAACTCATTAAGTTGAGTTAAGTAAATTCATTTGGACTAAGTGAATCCAATAGAAAATAGTGGTACCCGGAACGAGGGAACCGTAGGATCCTAACTGGTGTCGCACTAATTAATTTTAACATGGCCCGATAAATTTAAAGGACTACAACCATAGGGACATCTGATTTAACATCATAACTTGACACGCTAGAAAACTTAAACTCGCCATGACGATGAGCTTGGAGCTAGCACTATGGGCAGCACGGTCATCTTCAACAGCAAAACATGTATTCCCCACCTAAACCAATTTCCTTCCTTAAAATTAAACAACAAAGTCATAGGATTTTGAGGTAGTTTGCTTATGCAGCGTAACTCCTCACCTTATCTTTAGGCCTTTTGTACACATCTGCTATACAATATAAGTCCTAGCTCGTCTTAGGATTCCGATGTTGTCGTTTGTTACGCTTAAATCCTCACATCTTTCAGGCTATTTGTGTGATCGTTTCACACAAATGTAAACCCTAAACAAATAAATATTACATGATGAAACACTCAAATAATTTCTCCTCAAAATTGAAGCTAAACAACAGAATAGATTGGGAAGTTATCGAGGTTCTCCTCTGGATCCATAAAATCCACTAGTTCTTCCTCCTTTGAATTCTAAAAACAAAATGCTCCAAATTTGAGTCAATTTCATTTCACACCTCATTGTCTGATTTTGNGAATTAAAGAACAAGCTATAGGATTTCAAGGTCTTTTCCTTATGAAACATAAATCCTCACCTTATCTTTAGGACTTTGTACAACTCTTTTGTACAATCTAAGATCTAACTTGTCTTAGGATTCTAAAGTTGTCGTTTGTCACGGCCTAAACCCTCACACTTCTAGTCTATTTGTGTGATCGTTTCACATGAATGTAAGCCCTAACAAATAAAATTGGCATGATGAAACACCTAAATACTTTTCCTTGAAATTGAAGCAAAACATTATGATAGCTTGGGAGGTCACCGAGGTTCTCCTTTGAATCTATGACATCCTCTAGTTTTTCCTCCTTTGGATTCCAAAAACAAAATGTTCCAAATTTGAGCCATTCCCCTTTCACACCTCCTTGTCTGATTTTGTTGAAAAGTCCTATCCTTTTGTACTCCTTGAAGATAATATTTTCTTATTTTTATCGAGAGTTTTCTTTGGTGACTTTGGTTATCTAGGAAACTATAAGGGCTTGCCCTCATAGGAAGCTTGTCCGAACCCAGCTTAATATAAACCGTATTTAATTCTTCATAGCAAATAGGGGAACTTCTCGGCAAATAAAATGGTTTTTTATACCAAATGGATGTCATATGTTTCTTAGTTTATTTGATCAAGCCTCACCCTCAAGTCTTGTGTTTATCTTTTGGGATAGATACAAGATTTGAGGTATAGTGCTCTTTCATTTAAACTATAAAAAATATGGGATCAGTTTGATTTCATATTTTTCTAAACTATGTATATATATATATATATGTAAATTAAACGACTCTCCGAAGCGGGTGACGGGACTTTGATTCCAGCGACCGAGAGCTTTTAACGGGCAACTACCCTACACCCAAAATAGTGTCGACCAGCTTCTAGTGACTCTATTAGGGACTAGCTTCTCTCTCCATTTTATCTTCATACATTGATAATGTGTCATGTCACTTATGGACCAGATTACCCTTCTTCCGTTGACATGCTTCACCTATTTCATTCTTGAGTGAGTACAGACAACTCCTTTNATATATATATATATATATATGTAAATTAAACGACTCTCCGAAGCGGGTGACGGGATTTTGATTCCAGCGACCGAGACCTTTTTACGGGCAACTACCCTACACCCAAAATAGTGTCATCCAGCTTCTAGTGACTCTATTAGGGACTAGCTTCTCTCTCCATTTTATCTTTATACATTGGTAATGTGTCATGTCACTTATGGACCAGATTACCCTTCTTTCGTTGACATGCTTCACCTATTTCATTCTTGAGTGAGTACAGTCAACTCCTTTGGACTTCAGGACCGTCTGTTCAACCACCTTTGAACAGAGTGGTTCAGTAGTTCATTAGGACTTTTAATTTTTCTGTGGGGTCGGACCCCCAATAGGTGTGTTGGTGGACTAGTTCCTCTTGGGTGTTGTGCGTTGTAAAGTTGGTCCCGCACTGGATCCTAAACTTTGCATTTTCCTCATATCCTTTGGGTTTGGTTTGCATCTCTGCAAATCAAGCCAAATTTTTGCATCTCTTCATGCCCTTTTAACTTGTTAATCGATACTTTCAACACAAATAAATAAAAAAATTTAAAAATAAAAAAAATAAAGGATATGCGCAGTTTATAGGACAAGCGTGTTAACTTGAGTACTTCTGTTGAAATTGTAAGGCACGAGATGTCACTGACTTTTATAAATTAATCAAATGACAGGGAGGATGTCTTCGCCAAAGTTGATCTTTTCTTTTGCCTCCAGAATGGAGTTCACTGTCAAGAGGGATGAACTGTCTGACCTGGCAGTTATTAAGTTTGGACAAGGATTCGATGATATTAGAGTCAAGTTTGGGAAGGTGGTCGTCACAGTAATGAAATTTGAAAAAGATAAGTCCATGGAACCTATTGTAGAGTTCAACTTGAAATCTTCCATGGAATTCTCCCCTCCAAAGTTGTCAGTCAAAAAGAGCCCTACAAGTGCTATAAATTCTATTGTTAGGAGTGTTGGGACTTCTCCGAGGACTGCTTCTACTCGTGCTAATGGGTTCAACATCACTGCGCCAACTGCTCTGTTTAATAAAAGAAAACATGTTCTACATGAGGAAGAGTCAGTTGACGTTATAGCCCACCATTTTTTTGATTCAAGATTGGGTCCAACTCAAAGCCTGCGCAACTGATAATGGATGAAAAGCCTCTTAGCTACTATTGTACTACTATTGTCGTTTAAAGGGGATATTAGCAGGATCAGTGTTAGTCTGANATAATATTCCCTGATTTTTATCGAGAGTTTTCTTAGGTGACTTCGGCTATCTAAGATGTAATTAACTATAAGAGTTTGCCCTTATAGAAAGCTTGTCCGAATTCAGCTTAACATAAACTCTATTTAATTCTTCATATTAAATAGAAAAAATTGTCGACAAATAAAACAGTTTCGCATATTAAACGGACGTCATATATTTCTTAGTTTATTTGATCGAGTCTCATCCTCAAGTCTTGTGTTTATTCTTCGGGATAGATATAAGATTTGAGGTATAGTGCTCTTTCATTTAAACTATAAAAAATATGGGATTAGTTTGATTTCATATTTTTCCAAAACTTAAATCTATACGTAAATTAAAATGTCCTTCTAAAGCGGGCGACAGGATTTCGATTCCGGTGATTGACAGTTTCTTACGGACAGCTTCACAACCAAAATAGTACTGACATAGCAGTACCGATATCTTCAATCTAAAAACATTACTTTGTGTGACAATTACCCTTATCTTAAAGTGTAAGCTTTCTGATGCACCTAAAAATTAACTATTCTTAGAGTACATTTCATGCTCATTTTATACACATTTTTAATGATATTACAATTTAAAGGAAAATATTTTGTATATTTTTTGC
Source organism: Phalaenopsis hybrid cultivar (assembly GCA_002079205.1). Classification (NCBI taxonomy): domain Eukaryota; kingdom Viridiplantae; phylum Streptophyta; class Magnoliopsida; order Asparagales; family Orchidaceae; genus Phalaenopsis; species Phalaenopsis hybrid cultivar. The sequence goes on along the minus strand of JXCR01140105.1, from coordinate 185,266 downwards.
TTCAGATACAAGAAATGAACTTTTGGAGAAAAGGAAACAAAAAATGGTGTAATTTTGAGTAAAAACGAGCAAGAAAGAAAATTCTGGCCTGACACATTTCGATATATCTTTCTATGCTTAATCTCCTTTACACTTCTCACATGTTTTTGAATGAAATTACGCTTTAAAGAAGGATTGTTTTCAAGTTTATATTGTAGGTATATCTGTTACGAGTAAAACTCAACTGAAACGGAGGCAAACAAAGCGAAATGGTAGAGCTACTGCAGGGTGGTGCCAAATTGGCATCATAAGCACCAAAATCCAGAGAACCGATGCTAGAAAACCGCTTCAGAGGTGCCAACAATGGGTTTTGACGTATTCTTTGCGGTTTTTGACTATTTTAAGATGTTCTAAAAGGCTCTAAGTGAATCAAACGCCCCATTGAGTGGTTCAATGAATCTAGATACTTGGGAAAGGCTCTTGAATGAAGAGATATGACTCTTGGATGAAGAGATTTGTTTCTTGGAATGAAAAGATCTCTATTGGGAAAAAGGAGAAATTTTGTTTCTTTAAAATAGAGTAGATGGCGCCTCTCATGGATGAAGGTAAGGCGTGCGCATGAAGAGAAAATCAAGAGAAATGTTTAGAGATCTTAAAATAGGAGTAAAAATGTAGACTTCTACCTTTTCTAAAGAAATTGGAGAGGGGATTTTGAGATAATTTATAAGAATTTATACTAGCATTGCATGGATCACCGGGAGACATTGTGGGAGAGATTTTCATCTTTTTTTCAAGGGGAAAAAACTAAGTATTATGTTTTTCATTATCTTGTGATTTTGTAAACACTTATATAGTGGATTTTCTTTGATGTAATGAAATTTTTCATTGTGTTTTCTTCGTACTTTGTGAGTAATTTTTCTTACTCTTTCTTCTTGTTTGGAAATAGTGGCATGAGAAGATTATGTCGTTTTCATCTTACTTTTCTTTTGCAATGAGTAAGATTTATTTGTAAGATTTTGGGATGCAAGTTAGTACGCGATTTAATTATAAATGTGATGGTTTTTACTTGAACTTCATTTACATTGCAATTTAAGTATGTTATAATGTTAAAATTTGTTGAGAAACATAAGATCTGAAATGGCTATGATTTCTACAACAAAGTAAGAATCAAATTCAATTTTATGGATGAGAATATAGTCCATGGGGTTGAGTGCAAATAAATAGGGAAAAAAAGTTTGATGGGCATAGAATTGGAGATTTTAGGATGACAAACTAAAATCCTCAATTCGGTCCAATTGCTTGGAAATTAAAACAAGATTGTGAGCCCTCAAGAGAGGGAGAGTGGGAGCTCTGTAGTTGGAGCCAATATTCTCCCAACCTAACCGCGGATTTAGGGACAAAACTCTGAATTAGTCAATGTTATTTATACACTCTCAAAGGGTAAAAAATAGGATTACTCCTATTTGGCACATACAATATTTATTGTATCTTATTCATATACATTATCCAATTCACTACATATAAATAGTAGTTTTTAAACATCTCAAAATTCTCCAAACCAATTCATCCAGAAAAGGTTTTCTTTAAAATTAATATTTTCTTTTAGGAGTTGCTGGTTGTTTTAAATATAGGATTTACACTTGGGAGTAATTATTAGAAAAACCACTTAAATTGACGTTCCAAACTAAGGACTGATAGAAGTATACTAGAATTAACCTAAGGGATTTCTTACATTGCTTCTCTGTGGGATTGATACTGGGGTTTTTAAAGAAGGCCATATATTACTTAAAGCAAGACGTGCACTTGCGTAGAACCACTAGTGTGTGAATTATTTTCTATATTTTATAAAATTTCAAAATTACTGCATAATTTCGAGAAGGGTCATGTTTTTGACATTGTTGTCGGGGATTTAAATTGACATAAAACACGCAGAAAAATAACACACACTAAGGGCGCATTACTATCTTCTCATAATTGATAGATTTATCTTTATATAATGGTAACTTAAGAAGGCGTACAAAAACTTATTATGTCACAACCCAACCTATATAACGCATCTGTGTAATAGATAATATAGTTTGAACTGGAATAAATGGATAAAAAATCTTTTTTAATTATGCATATACTAAACAATTATTTTATCAGTTCAATAAAAACCATAATTATCTCTCCAATATCCAAGATTCATCAAATTGTTACTTAGAGTCATGTTAAGTCCAGAAAAATACAAAGTACATATAAAAGTTCTTCATTCACACAATCATAATAATGCAACAACAAGAGTTTATATCATCTTACATGTTTAATTACACATTCATTGTCTAGAACATATATACATGTACATTTATGCTACATATGCTACTCATAAGACTTGTATGTTTACTCCATTAGTTCATTTCCTTTACCTAAAACGAACAACAAAAGTATGTACAACAAGGTAAAGTATAAAGCTTAGTATGTTACGCAAGACCTGTCTATGAATTAATCACAAGAAAAGAATATTATAAGCAAAGAGATGTAATGTGCATATACAAATCTTAGTCATAAAGAAGATCATCATTTGTATGCTTCTCAATTTAAACGGTGCGCTTCTCAATTTAAACGGTGCATATTATAGTCATGTTTAGAGACACTACACAATTTAAGTTCATGATTATTTTATATTATAAGTGTAATTTGTATTGTGAACATGCATACTTTTATGATGACAAAAAAACGCAGCCATCATGTATGTTAATTAATGATTGGACTGGATATCTCACAATATCATAATTTTTCATTTCATAGTTGTCGTATCACAATTGTTCTTCCTTATCATGTATAGTATCATCCTATTACCCGTCAGCATATACTGATCATATATCATGTATACACATTTCCCAAACTCATGTAACAAAACAATTTAATCAATTTTAAAGTATGAGAAGGGTATCCAAGCAAAATTCCAAAGAAATTGGTCTTCACAAGTAAGCTAGAATGAAATTATAACTTTCTTCTCCACCTCTTTTGCCAGCACTTTGTTATATTTTTTACTTTAGTATTTTTCGAAGGAAAAGTTACTTCATTTGCTTGCCATCTATTTCAACCAATCACATGTATCCGAAGCCTTTTCTACATGCTTCATCATGCTCTCGTTTATTTTGTCACAAAACATTACAGTATTACAAAATTATGCATGTATCACTTTATATAACTAGTCTATATATAAAAAACTTTATCTATTCATTTCTAATTATATTATGCTTGCATAATCATACTTAAAAATTAAACAAGCTGGCAGTTTCTATTAAGTTGACTTACTTTTAGTATTTCAATTATAACTTTCTCAATTCACATCCAAAAGTTATGTTCATGTATGCACTAGAAATTCTAAAATAATTCTCCACAACTTTCTTAGTGATCACGTAGTCCAATTCTATCAATAAGGCAATCAAAACTATAGAAGTTGAGAGGAATGTATATAATTCTATCAAATTTTGATAAGATAGTCGCCTATCTGCATATTGGTTATAATTTTCTTATGTTTAGTCAAACTACATCTTCTTATATGTTAAGAATAGATAACAAAATATTCTAGAACTCTTAAATTATTAATTTTATCTAAGTCATCCAATAAAATAGGTAAATTGTACAAAAAACAATAGAAAAAATTGCAGTTCTATACTCAGAATTTTTTTTATATAGCAACCTTACAATATAATAATTCCTACAACTATTTCCTTATAATTCATGTTTACTTCATATATATATTCATAATAAATATGATAGAGTTGGCATTATTATTATTTTTTCGTTATTTCTGTTATTATTNCCCCTTGGTCAAACATGGTCAACCTCAAGTGTTTGACCTAATTAATTTATTAATTAGTTAACTAATTAAGTTATTAAAATACCGCTGATCAAATCCATGACTATAAATCTAATAAGACACATTAAGCATATGGATTTAATGATGCCACACCCCTTAGCCATAATAATTTACTTGGCGTAAAAAATAATCATGAGAGGTGGACATATATGTCACCATGGTAGAAATCCACCTCACCTTTTTTTAGAAGAGATAGTGTTGCTGAATTAAATCCTTGTCAAGGTGTCATTCCACCTTGTATCCTATCCAATGAGAAGAAAGCTCCACCGTAGCCTCTCGTTTCACCATAGATGGGCTTATCTTGACTTAACCACAGGAAAAAGGGAAGAGATAAAGCTCAGCACCAGTTCCTCTCCCCTAACTTTTCTTGAGCTCCTCTACACCACCTCACACCTCTACCAATAAATACTCAGCCTTCTTGCCGCCTTCCATGTATATTTAAAGAGCTCAAAAGAGTGCACAAAAAAGGGTAACGCCATAAAGATCTCTCCAAAATTCTGGCCACCTAAAACAAAATTGTTCCTCACTCCTTAGGAAGCAAAACCCCCATAAAATTTGCTTCTAAAATCCTACACTGAGCTCCAATTTTGGAGGGTAAATCCAGGGCCCTTTTTGGGTTTGAAATAAACCAATTAAAAATTCAATATAACTCTTCCAAAAGTTTCCCTAAGCTTCACAAAGAACTTTCCAATCAAAATTGGCCTTTCTCGTAGGCTCTAACCCACTTCTAACTGAAGCCGTGACCCCATTTCATCAAGCATACCTATTGGCATGTTTTCAATCCAACCTGAATCAAGGGAAAGTTTTCTTAGCTCAAGGAAAAGCTTTACAATGTTTCTAATCGAGCCAACACCTCTTGGACTAAGGTGCGGACATCTAACTCTAATTTTGTGTTCGGTTTTCACCCATTATGAAGAGAATGCTCAATCCATTGGCATTTAACCATATGAATTGATTCATCTTGTCGAGAAAATTATTTAGAAATAATTTTTATAAAAATCCATTGTGAAACAAGAAAGATCTTAGCATTTAAGTATTGATGGTCATCACGATTACCGTCCGCTGGGGACGATGAATCGATGGCGTCCATTTCTGTATATCAGAAATTGATGAATGTGATCTAGCTGCAACATGGATGCATCCATATGAAATGGATAAACTAGTGGGCCACATGGCTGCTTGAGTGTCAAGGGCACCAAATAAGACTGCGCTGTGTAGCGCATCCAAGGATCACACTGGTGCTTACATTGGTTAATAAGAAATTAGGATTTATTTAATTCAAAAAATGCATAATTCCTTTGAAAACTCATATCTTGACAAAGAAAAATCACAAAAATATGAAAAAATACCCTTGACTTCAGAAAAATAAGGAGAGTATTTGTCGGCACTATTTTGGTTTGGGGAGTTGCCCGAAAGAAGTTGTTGGTCACCGGAATCAAAATCCCGTCGCCCGCTTTAGAAGGACGTTTTAATTTACATACAGATTTAAGTGTAGAAAAAATATGAAATTAAAATGACCCCATACTTTTCATAATTTAGATGAAAGAGCAGTATACCTCAAACCCTGTATTTATTCCGTAGGATAAACACAAGACTTGAGGATGAGGCTCGATTAAATAAACTAAGAAAGATATGACGTCAGTTATGTTTGTGAAACTTTTTTATTTGTCGATAATTTCCCCTATTTAATATGAAGAATTTAATAGGGTTTATATTAAGCTTGGTTCAAGAAAAGCTTCCTATAAGGGCAAACCCCTATAGTTAATTATATCTTAAATGACTGAAGTTATCTAAGAAAACTCTCGATAAAAATAAAAAATTATTATCTTTAAGGAATTCAAAGGAAAGGACTTTTCAATGAAATTGGACAAAGAGGTGTGTAATGGGAATGGTTCAAATTTGGAACATTTTCTTTTGGAATCCAAAAAAGGAAGAACTAGGGTATGTCATGGATCCAGAGGAGAACCTCTGTGACTTTCCGGTCTATCCAATTATTTGGGTTATGTTTTGATGAGAAATTACTTAAGTATTTCGTCCTGCCAATTTTATTTGTTTAGGGATTACATTTGTGTGAAACGATCACACAAATAACCTGGAAGATGTGAGGATTTAGGTTGTGACGAACGACAACCTCAGAATCCTAAGTCGAGTTAGGGCTTTTATTGTACAACAGAGCTATACAAATGCCTAAAGATGAGTTGAGGATTTATGTTGCATAAGCAGAAAACCTTGAAGTCTTATGGCTTTGTTCTTTGATTCTAAGAAAATGGCTTTGTTGTTTAATTCTAAGGAATGAATTAGTTTAGCTGGTGAAGTCATGTTTTGCATTTTGAAAATGGTCGTGCTGCCCACCATGTTAGCTTCAATCTCCTCGTTNAACCTTGAATTCAGAAAAATAAGGAGAGTATTTGTCGGCACTATTTTGGTTTGGGGAGTTGCCCGAAAGAAGCTGTTGGTCTCCAGAATCAAAACCCCGTCGCCCGCTTTAGAAGGACGTTTTAATTTACATATAGATTTAAGAGTAGAAAAAATATGAAATTAAAATGACCCCATACTTTTCATAATTTAGATGAAAGAGCAGTATACCTCAAACCCTGTATCTATCTCGTAGGATAAATACAAGACTTGAGGATGAGGCTCGATTAAATAAACTAAGAAAGATATGACGTCAATTATGTCTGTGAAACTTTTTTATTTGTTGATAATTTCCCCTATTTATTATGAAGAATTTAATAGGGTTTATATTAAGCTTGGTTTGAGAAAAGCTTCCTATAAGGGCAAACCCCTATAGTTAATTACATCTTAAATGACTGAAGTTATCTAAGAAAACTCTCGATAAAAATAAAAAATTATTATCTTTAAGGAATTCAAAGGAAAGGACCTTTCAATGAAACTGGACAAAGAGGTGTGTAATGGGAATGGTTCAAATTTGGAACATTTTCTTTTGGAATCCAAAGAAGGAAGAACTAGGGGATGTCATGGATCCAGAGGAGAACCTCTGTGACTTTCCGGTCTATCCAATTATTTGGGTTAAGTTTTGATGAGAAATTACTTAAGTATTTCGGCCTGCCAATTTTATTTGTTTAGGGATTACATTTGTGTGAAACGATCACACAAATAGCCTGGAAGATGTGAGGATTTAGGTTGTGACGAACGACAACCTCGGAATCCTAAGACGAGTTAGGGCTTTTATTGTACAACAGAGCTATACAAATGCCTAAAGATGAGTTGAGGATTTATGTTGCATAAGCAGAAAACCTTGAAGTCTTATGGCTTTGTTCTTTGATTCTAAGAAAATGGCTTTGTTGTTTAATTCTAAGGAATGAATTAGTTTAGCTGGTGAAGTCATGTTTTGCATTTTGAAAATGGTCGTGCTGCCCACCATGTTAGCTTCAATCTCCTTGTCGTGGCGAGTTTAAGTTTTCTACGGTGTCAAGTTATGATGTTAAATCTGGTGGCCCTATGGTTCTAGTCCTTTAATTTTATTAAGGGCATATTAAAGTTGATTAGAGTTATACCAGTTGAGATCCTATGGTTCCCTCGTTCCGACACCACTATTTTCTATTAGATTCACTTAGTTCAAATGAATTCNCAGTTGAGATCCTATGGTTCCCTCGTTCCGACACCACTATTTTCTATTAGATTCACTTAGTTCAAATGAATTTACTAAACTCAACTGAATGAGTTCCATAATTTCATTTAGACCGTGAGAAGCCTCATTAGAAACTGTAGGTTACCTCCTTCTAGGGTTTCCCGATCATCCGATAGAGATGTCTTAATTTAGTTGAAATTGTGGTTTTTGTGATGTTTGTGATTAAATATTGAGTTGTCTTATATTTTGAATACTGTGACGGTGATTTTATCTTAGTTGATTTTAATTTTAGTTTTGGTTTTGGTTTTGTGGCTATCTTAATAGTTTTAGTTTTCATGCAAGGTGACATCTTTTTTTTAGCATGAAAGTTTGTGTTAACATCAAAAGACAGACGACGCTGTAAAGTGTAAAAGCGTACTTGGTGAGTCTTCTCGTTTNTCTTAATTTAGTTGAAATTGTGGTTTTTGTGATGTTTGTGATTAAATATTGAGTTGTCTTATATTTTGAATATTGTGACGGTGAATTTTATCTTGGTTGATTTTAATTTTAGTTTTTGTTTTGGTTTTGTGGCTATCTTAATAGTTTTAGTTTCATGCAGGGTGGCATCTTTTTTTTAGCATGCAAGTTTGTGTTAACATCAAAAGACAGACGACGCTGTAAACTGTAAAAGCGTACTTGGTGAGTCTTCTCGTTCCACCACCTGAAACTCAAAATGCATGTCGGGGCATTTTATATGAAGCAGGAAAGTAAAGTTTTGGTTATCTAAACCCTAGGTCATATCTTGGTGAGTCCCTATTTGTTTGATTAAGGATGATTTTGTTAAGGAAAGCATATTAAGTTTAGTAGACCTCTGAGGTATCCAACAAGTTAGGAGAAAAAAGCAGGTCCATGCTTCCCTCTCCTACCTGGTGAAAGGCCTCGAGCTCATTTAAACTTATTGTGTTGCTTAATAATTCACCCTATGAACACCCTAATGCTCAATGAACATTTTTGTCCTAATTATCCCTAAGAGTAGGGTAATTATCATTTGTAATTTAATTTGAAAGTTATGTGGGTGAAGACCTTAAAAGGTTAAGCCGGTGTTATTAAACACTTAGCAAAATTTTGGTCCTAATTGGGCTTGTGGTGTTTTAAAAGGTGTTAATTTTAGCTATGTTTGCTTTCATAATCCTCATTTAATCAATCTTGATTTAACTTAGATCATTGCTAAGCAAATAAGACCTAGGTGAGTGTCTTAATTAATTTTGAAAAGGCTAAATTTTAGGTGAT